>DVQP01000342.1:0-24626 GCA_018231745.1 Danaus eresimus
CCGCCCACACGCCGCCCACACGCCGCCCACACGCCGCACACACGCCGTCCACACAAACAAACCCCAACTCGAAGACAAACATTTAACTTAAATCAACAGACGAACTAATTGTATATTAAGTATAAATAATATTTATAACGATGACCGCAAGACTCGACCCCGCCGGCTGGAGGCCTTATGTTATTCTTTATTTGATGGTTTTTGTTCACGAGGAAGGATTAATAAATATTATAAAGATCAGCAAGGCAGGTCTCGGCCTGGTCTGACGACCAGTCATGTGACACAACATGACCCTGGGCATCCCTTCAGAGACCAGGACACCAGCGGAGTAATGGTTAATAAGCGTACTGCTACTTTATGTACATTACACCGCGTCGCTAAACACAAGCGACACGGAGCAACAGTCGGACACTGCTGTACACTTTAGACGGCAGCAGATAAATTTTAAGGAGTACGTAGACCACGCCACGCACCGACTCGACTGCTGTGGCCAGCCAGCGGCAGCCGCCAACAGCCGCCAACAGCCGTCGGTAAGCCGGTCCTCAGTCACCACATATTACAATCTTAACAATTTTTGGCCATGTACAAGTGTTCCCTCTCCACACTACTGTCTTGGTGCGCTTCGATCCATTTCATTTTGAGCGTCGAACAGTTCCTGTCACTAAATGTGAAGACGCGGGTTACCGCGAGGACCTCCGCACCTCGGGATACGGGGAGGGGGGGGGAGGTATACGACCGGAATATATTAAGGAAGTGTGAGTCCAGTCGCACGGCCGGGACCAGTAACGACTGCCATCACCTGGGACACGCGCGAGCCGTCACATGTACTCCAACTGCAGACCTCGTTGGCGCACCTCCTCTTTATTCTTAAACCAGCAGACTTTCTGCGGGTCCTCTCACGTCGTAGGAAGTCAAAGGTCCGCGTGAGGCAACAGCGTGTGCGTGCGGTCGTGGTAGAGTTGGCTGGCGGCCGCCGCGTGGCGGGACAGCCAGCACGCCACGGACGACGTGTCGCACTGCACGCGGGGACGCCGGACCGCCTCGTGCGGCCCGCCGCCGGGGCCCGGGCCCGCCGCTCCCCGCACGCCCAGCTCCACGAACCACGCGCCCTCCGCCTGCACGGCGCAGCACGACACCAGGTTACCGAGGTGCGTCTCCATGACGACCTGCGGCGCGCCGTGCTTGCACGTAACGATGCGCAGGAACGAGTCGGACAGCAGGGCGCGGATGTCGTGTGGCGAGTCGCGGACGATGCGGTAGGCTAGAAAGCGCTCCGCTGCGTCTCGCTGCGGCAGCGCCAGCAGCAGCGCCGCGCCCGCCGCCAGCTCGCTGCAGTAGCGCGGCAGCGGCGCGCCCGCGGCGGCCAGGCGGGGGGCACGCGCCCGGCCCGGAGCGCCCCCTCCCCGGCGAGCGCTGTCCCGCACGGCCGCCGCGGTTTCAGTGGCCAAGTCCAGCACGCCGATCATGGGCTTGGTGACGGTGCCCACGAGCCCCTTGCCGACCCCGGCCAGGAACCCCGCCACACCCTCCGCCGCGGCGCCCTCGTAGCTGTGCTTCGCCAGTGACGTCAGACCTCCTGAAATGTACGTCTCGTCACAAGGATGCTCCAATTTTATTAAAGAGTAAAATGTTTTCACGGGACTCCCGGCCCCAGCCCGCACCCAGTAATCCCAGGCCCAGTCCTCGGAAGCCGGCGGCGAGGTGGGCCCCAGCGGCTCCAGAGCGGATCCGGCGGCGCGTCTCCTCGTGGGCCTCGTCCGCCACCACGCGCTCCAAGCCGTCCCCCAGGGTTTCTGAAATTATATAAAATGTCCATTGGTGCACCCGCGAGCCGCTGACCCGCCACATCTCTTTAGTGTCCTCTATCGTTACCGGTGACTTTGGCCGCAGAGTTGGAAATCCCGTGAGTGACGTTCTTAAACAGGGCTCTCACGTTCCCCTCCAGCAGACCCGACACGCCCTCCGACACGTCCGCGACGAAACCCAACGGGTTCCCCAGGAAGTCGACCGACCCCAGGATCTTGGCGGCTTGCCACTTCAACTCCTATTAGATAAAATTTTAATTACAAAACACATATCAATGTATAGAATCTGCGATGAGCTCCCGGCCTACGTCTTTGAAGTGCTGAAGGAGATGTCTCGCCAGCGAAGCGGCCGTGTCAAAGGCGTGCGCCCTGGCGAAGGGCTCGAGCTCCACGGCCGCGTCCTCGAAGCGCACCAGCGTGAGCCCCAGCGACCTCTTCAGCGCCGCCAGCTCTCCTTCCAGCTTGTTGGCGGTGAACATCGACAGGCGGATCTGATCCAAGCAACGAGAGTTAGTCCGTGTGATCCCCGCTCGTGTCGGAGTGGCCCGGAAGCGGTGCGCACCTGGCTCGGTATGATCTTGATGAGCGCGAAGTAGTATCTGGTGGCGTGCAGCGCGGTCAGCTCGTGCAGCACGCGTCTCGTCTCGTACTCGGCTTCGTCGGGCTCCTCCTCCCCCGCCCCCTCCTCGCGCTCTCCCCCGCCTTCCACCCAGGACCACAGCAGTAAGATCAACCTGACGGGGTTTATATGAAGAACCTTAATCACTATTTTCATTTCCAGTGAAAAGGTTCAGAACATTACATCCGGTCTCCCCGACGCTACCTCTCGTCGAGCCTGACGGCGAGCGGGCGCACCGCAACCACGAAGTGGTTGAAGTAGAGGGCGTTGTAGTGTTTCGGCGGGGCGCGCTGCAGCTCCAGGGCAGCGTGCAAAGCGGGAGTGAGAGTCCCGCCGAGCGCGCCGTCCGCCTCCCGCTCTCCCAGCACGTACAGCAGCACGGGGCTGGGCGCCGTCACCAGCTGATTGTCCCACTGCATGGAGCCGACTGTGAGCGCGAACTGTGCACCCCGCGGTTCTCGCGCCGCTCGCAACCGGACGCCCGAAAACTGCGCGTAGAGCAGTTCAGCTGGCGGCCGGCGGGCCACCAGCGACAAGGACAACCCGCCGAGCGCCACGCGCACCTCCCACTCCGACACTCCTCCCGCTCCTGAGGGTCCCTCCTCTTCCTCCTCCTCGTCCTCCCAAGTCTCTAGACGCTTCGTGTCCTATTTAAACATTAAACCCTGCATGAGCTCAACTCATAACCGGCTCGCTTATGAGTCGGTCCGACCCGAGCCAAACACGCGACGAACCTGTTCGGCGCTGTCGACGATGCGAACGCGTCGGGTCGGACCGTCGGCGCACAGCGTGACGGCGAGACGACCGGAGCCCGGCCTCAGGGTCGGCCAGCGGACGGCGGGCGCGCGAGCTGATACGGCCATACCGAGCACCACGCGAGCTCCTGCGGTCACACGAGGCTTTGTTGACTTACTGCCTCCTCTTGCACTATACATACGGACGATCGAACATCAGATCCCACCAGGGTTGAGTCCCATGAACCCGTCCTCGGGTTGAACGCACAGGTTGCTGTGAGCGCAGCACATGGCAGGGCCCGACAGGCGCCAGGCCTGCGTAGAGGCCCGCCGCGGGTCCGCGCGCCGCAGCACGAGAGGCGCCGCTCGCGTCGGCCGGGGAGCAGCCTCCTCGATGTCTAGCACCTATTCACAAACAGCTTGTAACTGACGCACACTATTGTAATGTACAGCGTTCGTGAGCGTGACGCTACTCACAAGAGCGTGCGGAGACAGCGCCGTGTCGCTGGCCAGCTGGTCCGTGGGCTGCGGCGGAGAGCTGCCCTCGTGGACGAGCTGGCCGCCTGCGCCTCGCCGCCACAGCTGGCACCTGCGGCCGCCACAGAAACATGAACATGAAATTGAGACGATGTTATGTATACTTCATCGACGAAGCTCCTCTCACCTGTCCCCGTATCGCAGACGTGCGAGCTGCACGCGAGTAGACCCCAGGGGCACCTCCAAGACTAGGACACCGTCACCGGCCCCGTCAGTCGGCTCCCTGGATAAATATTATGATGACGGCATGTCCGTACGATACAGCACCTACATCGAGCACGCGCCGGAACTCACGTGACGGTCGCGGGAGCGTTCGCGTCGCTGGCGTGGAATGCCACGTAGATGAAGTTCTGGTAGAGCAGCGTGTGCGTCTCGTGAAGGGCGTGCAGCGGCAGCGTGAGTCTGGGGCCGCCCGGGGCGCGCAGGGCGAGTGCCGGCGTCGCCTCGGGCTCCGGCAGCGCCCAGCGCGCTCGCCCTCCGGCTCCCACCACGCATTCCTCGGTACATCCCACCTACAGACGGACGGACGAGCGACGACATACATTTTGAACTAAATACATCAAAGTGTTATCAAGGTTTCCTCTTGAATCTGATGACACTTCGCCTGCTCACCTGGTGGAACATGATGGCGACGGGCGAGTGGTTGTCGATACAGAGAGGCGGGGGCGCGCGCTCCGCGTCCGTCAGCACCACGAGCAAGGCTGCGCCCTGCGCCACGACCTCCACCCGCAACAACTCGTAGGAGCCCGCGCTGCCGCGGCACGCCACGTGCAGGCTTCGCGCCGAGTCCAGCTTGAAGCCTCCGGACCAGCCCGTGCGCGCCGCTCCGCCCGCCTCCAACACGCGCACACACAGCAGCCGCTCGCGGTCCCAGCGCGCCCAGTGCCAGGGCAAATGGCAGCCCGCCACTGCCGACACATGTGTCGACGTCGCTCCAGGGTCATTCTGCGCCGGTCCCAAAGTATCAAACATCTGTCTTTTTATTCTCATTATGCAATTTAAATAAAATATATTTCTCTTACGAGAGTGGTCGCGGTGCACTTCTGAGCGAACTGCAGACAGTGAGAGGTGTTGTTGTGCAGCTGGTAGCGGGGCGTGAAGGTGACGATGTTGGTGCGCCGGTACCGCCCCCGGCCCGAGCGCACGGCTACACCCACGGCGTACGAGCGATCGCCCTCAGCGGCCGGCCCCCCGCCGGGCCCCGCCCCGCGACATTCAAGGCGCTTCACCGTCACTCCGGGCCCGAGTCCGAATGGCGAACACCACTGTGAAACATTAAAAGTCCGTAGTCGATGGTCGCTGGTCCGGGGCGCGTCTCCGGAAAACTTACCTCCGGGTTTGGAGCCAACGAAGTGCCAAGTCGCGCCGCCAGCGTGGGCCCGTCTCCGTCCGCGAAGGAGAAAGCTAGTGGCGCCACCATACGCGCCAACTCATGTTCCGCGAACTGTCCTGCGGCTTCGCCTCCGCCCTCCGCGCGGAACACCAGAGGCAGGCCCGTGCGGTTCACGAGCCAGTAGGCGGCCGAGATGCTCACCTGTACGACACACCAGCTGTCACAAGGGAAGTCACCTAAGGTCGTGACGGCACACCGACGAGGTCGAACCTTTATGCCGTCGGTTCTCTTAACGACGACTCGCGCGTTGAGGTAGAGTCTCCGTCCGCGCTGGTCCCGCAGCTTCAGGCGAGCGGAAAACGTGCCAGTATTGTTGGGTCCCCCGACGCTCAGCGGAGTCGACCAGCCGAAACCCTCCAGCTTCACACACAACTCAACCCCCTCCTCGACGTTCACCTGCAGATATAAAACGAGGCGTCCAGAAGAAACTCCGACGAAAAGAATATTTAAGAGAAGTGCCAGAAGACGTATCCTAGCCGTGTGACGACCTGATGGAATGGCTGCGTGACGGCCGGGGCGAGTGTGCCGGTGACGTGCTCCGAGCGGTAGTGAAGCTCGAGAGGCAGCAGGTTCTCGAGGCGCAGAGCGGGGACCAGCGTCAGAGTGTGGCCCGGCAGAGGCTCGCCGCGCTCGGGAGGGAACCGCTCGCGGACCACCACGCAGCAGAATCTTACATCCAGAATCATAGATACAGTTACAAGTGTGAACGTGAAGCGTTTTGAATGTAATCAGCTCGGGAAAGACAAAGGAGGAGGATGTTACAGAGAGGAAGACTGATCGCTACGACGATAAGAGTTAATGTGCGGCAGACCATAAGCCTCCGCCCCCGCACCTGTAGCAATAATCGTGAGGCGCGCGACACTCGTGGTGCAGCAGTGCCCGCTCGGCGGATGAGGCGGCCGCGCGCCAGTCCACGGGAGCGGGAGGCAGCGGGGGAGCGGGAGGTGCCCGCGCTCCCACCAGCGGCCGCACCCACACCGCGCCTGCCCGAGGAACCAGGGGCGCCGCCCAGCGCGCGCCCGCAGCTACACTGGTCGCCCGGGAGCTTGCGCCCGCGCCGCTCCAAGCACCTGACATCCAACCTCAATAACATCATACACACAACACAAGAACGATCCAACTGCAGTCTATCAACAAACAGAGGTGGTGCGGCTAGCTACAAAGCTACTTTGGGCCGAGCGCGGCTGTGATGTACTATGAGAGAAAAATACAATGTGGGGCGAGGCGAGACGACAACTACAAATATATGGTGGAGCTACGAGGAGTCTGATGAACGAAGGGAGCGGCGAGAGGCGTGATTCACCGCAATTGGCATATATGGGTCGGAGCGGGGCGAGGCGCAATGGAGTGAGAACACCGAGCACCGCGCGACGGTGCAGCGCCGCGCCGGCCCCCGGGCCTCCCGCGCCGGCCCCGGACCACGTCCCGCCGCCCCACGCTCGCCACGCCCGAACCGCACCCGACAGCGAGCGGCCTCGGAGACGAGCGAACGATTACAGAACTGACACATTTATTAAAGAAAACGAATCGATGACTCTCAGAATATTTGACCCTCGCAGTCTCGTCTAATCTATCCCGCTACTCCTATCCTTCTCTACACGTAATTGAGTTACCGGCAGCCGGCGTGTGGTCCAGTCTCAACTCCACGGGATGTGGCAGCTTGTTGATGACCTGCAGCGCGGACCGCACCGACACCAATTTCCGGGCGCTGCCCTCCAGAGACACCTCCAGCACGACGCGGGCCTCCGCTCCCGTCTTCTGCTCGACGAACAGAAAAGGCTCTGATTAGAGACGATCCAGAGACGACCGTGAGACGACCGTGAGACCGGCGCAGGACACTCACCGCGTGCGTGATGTGCCTGAAGAAGACGCCGACTCGGTCCACACACACGGGGTCGGGCGGCGCCCAGCCGTCGATGCGCAGTACGAGGCGATGGAGCGGCGCAGGACCCGCGGACGCGCCCGCCGCCCCGCGCGCTCTCCCGCGACGAGCGCCGAACGAGAAGGGTTCCGTGTCTCCCGCGCGAACCATCAGCCAGGAGTCGTCGGGCCGCACCTCCAGCTCACCGGACTCGCGGAGTCTGAATGAGCAGACGCATCGCATCAATCGGTTCCGAGGACTCGTTTCCTGTCGTTGGGATCGGACTTACTCGTCGGAAGTGGTGGTGAGGGTGGTGAACCACAGTCGCTGGCCGGTCAGGTTCCGCAGCGCGTAAGGCACGAAGGGCGACCGACGACGATGGCCCGAGGGACTTCCCTTCGGGGACTGTTCGGATGTGGGGTTCTATGCGATTTATGTAACATTAACACAATAATTAAACATTGAATTAATATTTTATTTGTTGAGTCTGTCACCTGAGGCGCATAATAATCTTGGGTCCAATTGGTGCGCACCAGACGCACCAGGTCGACGAGGGCGGACGTAAGGTTGGTGTCGAGAGTGTCTTCCGAGCGCACGTCCAGCTGGAGACGGCCCAGGGACAGGCCTCGTGAGAGGGCATGCTCCCAGCCGGCCTCGAAACGCCAAGGCTCTACGACCGGCTCCCAGTCGGACAGAGTACGATTGTAGTAATCTACGCTGAGTTGTCCCCGAAGCCGGCCGCCGCCTGCGCCCGCGCGTCCCTCTGCCCCGCCCGCCGCCGCCCCTGGCGGACCGGACGGCGTCGACACCAGCAGAGGATCTTCGAAAGATTCCTCGACTTTCCGTAAATCCTGAAGGCACCGTTTTCTTTCCATATATTTCGGTGCCATTAGGCGAATGTATTATATTCGCCATTAGGCGAATATTGAAGTCGATGTGTTTTTACTCTATTTACTATTGTTGGCGGATCATAGTACCAACAGGTTTAAGAGGAGAGATACTTTAGTTTTATGAAGAGGAGATCTTTCTCAAACCATAACTTATCATTAACTTTCATCAAACAAAGTCCCGAGAATTTTGATAATCTGAGTAACTTAACATGCTTTTAGTTTAAAGTATTCTATCGTGCACTTTTTTCAACCGAAAAGACCCTGAATGAGGGAGCTGAGCATTAACCCGATGACTAAATATTTAACGGCGTCATTTCCCGGAGCCGGGCCCCGGCCGAGGCTCCCCTTGTAATCAGAGAATGGTTTTGCCTGTTATACGATAGCAATGTTAACTTCTGGCATCACTTTAGAATTTCTTTTAACGCTTGCTACCTACTAATTAAGAATTTTTTTTTTGGGTAATATTTCTTAATTTGAAAATAGAGTCTACTGATAAAAGATACGCCAAAGAAATTCCCATGATGTGCGAAATTAGCTTTAGCTGTAAAATTCCTTCAAAACAACTGTTTTCACGAGATCCGATATTAAAAGTTAAATGTAAAATTGTGAACATCCTATCATCCTGTCTTAACGTATACAAGTCCCGTGCCCGGCGCTGGTCCAGGCCCACCCCTAAATTCTTAACAAATTATGAAAATTTAATACCCCCTGCACCGTGACGCTGGCCGTCGCCTGTCACCCGCGTACCCTGCAGGTCGCAGGTCGATTGTTTTGAAAAATTATATATTTTGGTCAATTTTATGAAATTGCTCTAATACGTATTTATTTGTGTTGCTGTGACTGTTGTCTCCGGGAGCCACGTTTCGTGAGGCACACGTCTTCACAGAGTGACAGGTATGTAGTCACAGTGATCGCCTCCTCCTGTAATGGAAGCCACAGTCCGATAGTTTCGTATAGACCGACCTGCTCCAGCTGCAGGTCCAGCAGCGTCACCTCCAGCAGCGGCACGTCCGAGTCCAGGCAGTCGTCGATGACGCACAGGGTCACGCATTCAGCGCTCACCTACAACGATTACAAATCGATATTAAAATGTCTACTGGAAACCTTTTTGCTAATTTCCTCTTGTTTGGGCTTTGCAAAATCCAGTTTGGGATTCTCTGTTTTAGAGGATCATCACCTGCACTGCTTTCAGAGGCCACAAGGCGGGCTGTGCGGGGGGCGGGGGGCGAAGCGCCGTGGGTCGCGCCCAGCGTGGAAGTGCCGTCACATACACCGCCCCGCCCGGCGCGCCGCCAGCAACGTGCATGTGGACGCTGTTCGCGGGCACGTCCGGGCCTGCCTCCTCCTCTGATTTACCTGCAAGTCACCGTCAAAAGTAAGTGTCCGTTCGCCGTCGGCGGAGGTCCCAAAATGCGAGATCTCACCCGAGAGCGCCGCTCGAGCCTGAGCCGGCAGAGAGTGCAGCATGGAGGCGAACATGCGCATGTCGTGGTAGGACAGGCGCAGGCGTAGTGCGGGCGCGCTGACGGACAGCACGCGCTCCGGCAGCAGCGTCACGGCCACCGCGGCCGGTTCCACGATGGACAGGGCCGTCTCCTCCTCCAGGCCCAGCACGCACGAGAACACTTCCAGGTCGTTGAGCTCGCACACCACCGGCCGCGCCACGTCCGCCGGCCGATACGTGATCACCGTTGTACTCTAGCACACGACAAAAGACACACCTTTCAGACATCGCGGGTCATCGACCTCTCGCTAGTTTAATGCAGCGGTGAGCAGCACCTTGAGTATGACGGCATTAGTGTCCCACAGCGAGGCGTCCTCCACCAGCACCAGCTGCGAGTCCGTGATGTTGAGCTTCAGTTCCACCTGCTCGCTGACGGCCGGCCCCGCCACCCAGTCCGCCGCACCAGAGCTGGCACTTTCGGTTTCCAGGAGTGTTTCTCTATAAGGTGCGACAATTTTGTTGGTGGAGGAGAAATGATTATTAAAATATATTCTTTGATTTATTTCAAACAAGATACTGTACAGATGCATGAGGTCGGAGTCTGAGGGCGGCGGAGGTGGCTGCATGACGAACTGGCTGGCCGCCTCCCACCAGTCGAGGATCGCCATGAGACGCATATTGTTCACGAGGATCGTGTACGCCGAGGAATCGGGCCGTTTCCTATTTTGAATTATAAACAGTAATAATTATTTCTATGTTAGTTCTTCCCGTGAGCGTAATATCGACCGGCTCGTCTTCGGTACCTGGCGTGCACCTCGGCCTGCACGCTATGTCGATGGTCCGGCAGCGGCTGAACGATGTGGCTGAACACGTTGCCGCGGCGGTTCGCCGGCTCCGAGGAGAACCGCATGTCACTCACCAGGATCTCCTGCGCGAGATCAACACTAGATTATTATTGTACTGAATAAAATTGAAAAAATATGAAGGTATCTCACTTGCGAGACGAGGTCGATGTCCTGGGAGAGGTCCGAGTAGGATTCTATGAGCAGACGAGATTTGATGAAGTTGATGCAGGCGAGCGGAGGTCGCGGGCGAGCGGCGCGCAGCTCTAGGCTCACGTCCTGCAGATCCAGCTGCAGGGACCACGTGGGCCAGCAGGCAGGCGGGCCCGGCAACACCACCGGAGTCGGCGCCAGCAGCTCCGTGCACACCTCGGCTAAATTATGCGCAAGAACGCCCCGTACGAGCCGGTATTGTGCTGCATCCAGCGAAGCGGCCAGTGTGGCCAGTCGGCCTTGAACTGTCATCTCGGGCACTGCGGAGATGAGCGGAAGATGAGCCGGGCATATCCGTTAAAGAGACAGACATGAGGTCGATGAACCTCTTACCGTTGTGAGTGTCGCTGCAGTTGTGCTCCAGCTGCAGTGCGAGCGCGGCCGGCGCAGGCAGGAGCGGCGCGCCCACACGGCGGACACGCTCACAACTTTCGCCCCTCACGTCGCAGCTCTCCCCGGCTCGCGCGCACCACAAAGTCAGTCCCTCCGCGCGGACCGTGCGGACGTCGAGCAGCTCGCGCTCCTCTGAAAGTAAAAAAGTGTCAACTACGGTATCCGATCCTTACGGTTCCTTAGGCACATGTTCTCTCAACGGATCCTCACTGATGGAGGGATCCACGATCTTGGAGACGGTGTCCGGGTGTCCGGCCGGCCGGAAACAGTTGTCCAGCAGCAGCAGCTGCAGCTCAGCAGCTAACGCGTCGCGGCAGCGGCCCGACACCGGCAGCACGATGACGGGCGCCGAGCAGCAAATGCGCAGCTTCATCCGTTGTAGAGACGCATCCCGCGGGCCTCGAGACACCTGGAATATGGACGGATCCCTAGTCACACCACGGTACCGTAATATCCAGTGTCTTCTGCTCTTGGGAGAAGTTAGATAATACCTTCCGTCTGGCCTGAGCGATGACGCGTCTCAGGAGACTGAAATCTCGGGCGAAGGCCTGAAGCTCGAGCACGAACCGACGGGTGTGTACGTAAGTGACGGGGCCCATTTCCAGAGACAGTGACGTCTCATGTCCTGCCACGGCCGCCTCCTCGGAACTCAACCTAGCAAATTAATCATTAAAATTCTAAAAATCTATTTTCCTATCTGGTTGCCGATAACAGCTTCAAGATACTCACCTTCGATAGTGAATATCAAGAGCGTGCTCGGTCCGCATGCGGAGCCTCTCCCGCCAGAGCGGAGCGTGCGGCGTGAGGTCCGCCAGCGCCAGGGCTCCCAGCGTGGCGTGTACGTCGCGGCCGCCATCCAGCCCGCGCACTCGCACGTTGACCCTCGACACGAGCGCCCGACACGCCTCTCCGCGCGCGCCCACCACCAGCACCGACAACGACCGCACGCTCATCTCCGTCTCCGTGATGCCGACATCGCCAGCCTCGCCCGTTCCAGCCTCCTCGCCGGCCATGTTCGGAGTCGAGCCTGGACAATCACGCTAGTCGTTATGGAGAGGAATCGATCTCTATTTCAGTGGACACTTTCATAAATAGCTTACTGTTTTTGCTGAGGCTGGCGGAGCTGGCCGGCTGATCGGGCTCCTCTCCCGCTACACCGAAGAAGTCCAGCACCGTCACCCAGCTGTCGATGCTCAGAACGATCTTGAGACAGTTGAAGTCCACTTTCGTCGATCTCAAAACCTAATAATATATCAATCGAGGAGACATACTTTTCAATCTCAAATTGCAATATCGACTTTCTCGCCGTCTCACCTTGTTTTGCTGATCGTCAAAGTGTGGATGCTGCGGGTCTCGTGTGTGCACGGACACCCAGACGAGGTTATCCCTCGCGGCCTCGTCGTCCTCGTCAGCGCGTCCCCCCGCTCCCCCCGGCGCGCCATGCTCCAGCGAGCAGGGCGGAGTCGGTCCACAGCGCCGGTCCTGTCCTTCCGACTTCATGATGCTCTCGTACTGAACGAAAGATAAACATGACTATGTCTCACAGCGACCGCTGCATTCAAAGATCAAGTTCCTCACCTCCCTGTCCGACATGTTGAGCGCGAAGGGCATGGAGGCGGAGGCGGGCCCCGAGTGTGTCAGTGAGCCGAGGAGAGCCTCCTCCCCGTACTGGGTGACGAAGTCCGGGCAGGACTTGGATACGAACACGGCCTTAGGCGGACTTGGAGGAGTGTGCGACACCATCAGCATGCGGTGACGTGATTCCGGGTCTTTGGTTAAATCCTCCATAGTGATCGAGTGTAGGGAAACCTGTTCACACAGTTACAATACTTATGTACGTTTTACAGCCGTCAGTTCGTGTCTGTGGGTACGAGTGGGTCGGGGGCAATTCTCACAGTTAGTTATGTATTTATAGTGACCTGCAATATGGACTCGTGGGGATGTAAGTGTTCCCGGCGTAACAGGAACTCCCTGAATGTTAGAGCCACGAGACTCCTCTCTCCTGTGCCCAAGTCGGCCCGAAGTTCGACGGTGATGTCGGTCACTTCAAAAGTTACTGTATAAAGAATACAATATTAGTATAAGAAACCATCCCCCGATGACGACATACGTAAAAGCTAGATTATATTGAAAACATAGTACCGAGCAGCGGAGTGTGGGGGGTTCGGTCTGTAACCGGCGCGGAAGGCGGCGGCACGGCCAGCACCGCAGCGCGAAGCTGAGGATCCAGCTTGAGCGTAGGCACCGCGGGCTCCAGCAGGGTTGCCGAAGTGGTCGACGCAAAGGATAAAGAGGAGGCCTGCCCGGCCGGGGAGGCACCCGACGATGACAGCCAACGGAGCGTGTCTAGCAGCTGCTCGTACTGCTCGCGGCTGGCGGACACGTGGAGGCCGCCCACCACGGCCCCGTCTACGAGACACGGGCGGCCCGCCGCCACGCGCAGGCGCAGACCGGTGTCGTGCAGCACAGGTCGGCCGGCGGATGCGTCATAGATGTCGGCCATATCGTCGGTCGCCAGAGGCTGTCTGCTGACCTTGTCACCGACGTCCAACTGATGGGGTCATCACCAACGAACAGAACGTTAGACGCCAGCTGACGCAGAGGTCCGCCGTGGAGGAGTTCACAGACGAAGACATCACATTAAATGCCATGATACAACTTACAGAAACGAGGGAAATGTCCCGGACGCGAACTGTGCAGACGGCAGCGGCGGCCGGGGCGGGGCGCTGCTGCAGGGACATGCGGCCGAGGTGCGCCACCAGCACGTGTGGACTGCGGGCCGCCCGGGGGACCACCACCACGGGGGACTCCAGCTCCACGCTCACGCTAAACATTCAGTTTTCCTTCAGTGAGCTGACTCCGGTACATAAACACATATCGGATGATGATAACCTTTACAACCTCAGTATGATGTTCTGGGTGTCGCGCTCCGGCTCGTCCAAGGAGCAGCCCACGCTCACGGTGCGCCTGCGAGGAGACACGCCCTCCGCGGATTGCGACAGCCGCGGGTTGGAGTAGATCGACTCGCCCCTGTAACTAAAGCACTTGATAAACGAGCTTATTGTCGAGTGGCTTCGTAATGAATATTATATTGCAGTTTTCAAAGACAAAACTTTCATTTAATATCTTTTTTATTGGAAGATTGAAAAACATTAAAGGGTCAAGTAAATAGATGGCATATACCTTGGCTGCACGAGGCCTATAGCCATGTCAGCGGCCGCGGCACGAATGGAGCGCGCCAAGTTGGCCAGGTACTGCTGAAACTGAGCCACGCAGTCACGCAACTCGCGGAGGAGCGGCGGAGAGTGAGTGTACCAGACGCGGGCCACGCGCACCGACACGGATACCTCCAGCACCCGCCCGGGGCACGCCTCGCGGGGCTCCGACGACGTCGAGTGCGGCTCTCCGGGACCTGCGGAAACACGACGGCTACAGAGCAGAACGCATCTGTATATGTAAAGAGTCGATACTCACTGGAAGCGCGACTCCCTTCTTCTTTGACAGTCCTAGATATCGAAAAGAGCAGAGCCTTGTCTTCACTGGAAGTCTGGTATTGAGGCTGATTGGGCAATCCAGGCGCAGATTTCGCGGCAGGAGTGGGTTGAGCGGGAGGAGCCGGAGGCCGGCCCGCAGTCAGGACTCGCGAGTGTATGCCAGCGCGCTCCGACAGAGATACCACCTGCACGCCGCCCAGCGACCCGCCCACCTCGATGCGGTCCCCGTCTGCATCGGCGTGAACGTTTAATGATGGTGGCGATAAAAAAAGAGCGCTTAATGAAGGAAATCAAAAACCTAAAGTGGCCTGGATCCGCGCGTCCCCGACCGTGGCTGTGGCGATCTTGCTGGCGACCAGTGTGCCGTCTTGGAGCCCCGACCGCAGCAGCAGCACGCCCAGGCGGTGGAAGTCGAACGTAATCTCCGTGCGTACCGGCTGCTAGGGATGTTGGGAGTATTAACTTAAAGAAAATTAAAAACTTAGTAAGAACCTGAGCACAAAATAAATATACCGGCGTGAGTCCATCGATATGATCCTCCCGGTCCTGATCTTGGTGGCTTCCATCAGAAGGAGCTGGCGCTGGACCCCACACGCGGTGGGCGAAGCCGATCAGCTCCACTATGGTCTCCTGGTTGGCTGATGGTTACGTATATTTGATTAGTGTTTTCACATTTTAATATCTTAAAGTCCATTCTCTAAAAATGCAAGTTTCGTTATGGGGTTATGTCTTATATTAAATAAACAGAATAATGAAGTATTCCTCGCCGACCTCTAACCTATGACATCCAAATTGTTGAACAGTATGTTGGCAATCCGCAGGTCCTC
The DNA here is from genome assembly GCA_018231745.1 of Danaus eresimus. Taxonomy (NCBI): domain Eukaryota; kingdom Metazoa; phylum Arthropoda; class Insecta; order Lepidoptera; family Nymphalidae; genus Danaus; species Danaus eresimus. Next base: position 15,053 of record DVQP01000342.1, read on the forward strand.
AGCGTCCCCCTCTCCCTTAACGAAGCAGAGCTCCACTGCGATGAGCGCCTCCGAGTCGACTAGTCCAGGTGCCGCCCAGCCTCCCTCCTGGCCGAACCCTCCCGCGCTCGCTCCTCTTCGACTCCCTTGACCGACTCCGGTGCAACAGCTCCCTAAACTCTGTCCGAAGCTCGTCCACGCCGCCCCGCTGGTAGCGAATGCCGTGTTCACGGAATTCCAGCAAATCCCATTCCCCCAGTCGGCAGCTGCGCTCGGGGCCGCTCGATCGACCACTAGAGGTTTTTTCACATTGTTGCTAAAAGTCAACATCATCATCATATCATGATCATGATCTTAATATACTGCGGTGTTTACCGTCGCCCGTCTCGGCGTGATCCAGATAGTCGTGGTGGTCGGTCTGGTGGCGCAAGGTGTGCAGGGCCTGGTGCAACTGACGCGGCGTGGGCGGCGGCGGCGGAGAGCGCGCGGGCGGAGACGAAGGAGACGTGGGGGACGTAGGCTCCGAGCCGAGGATGCTACCCGATGTCGTATCCATACTGCAAGTGACCGACATCCGAGTGTGTGATGAGTAATGCTAAAGGTATGACAGGACCAGCAGAACCGATCATAATCCAATGATATCCATTACCCGAGATGCTTATGGCTGGCGAGAAGGAGCTCGAAGTCCGGCCCGTAGGTCTGGAGCGCGTCTACCAGCAGCAACGAGTGGACGGACAAAGATAAAGAGGTGTCAGCAGGACGGAGCGCCATGGCAGCGCGCACTCCGCACACCTGGACTTCGGCGATGCTTCGCCCCCGGGACTGTACCTGCACACAGATACCCTCGTCGGTTGGCGGAGTCGACAGGTCCCTCGCTAAAAAGTTCAGAAACAATCCGTACCTCCAGGGACATCTGGTCGATAGCGAATTGCAGCATCAGCAGTGCCGTGTTCTGGTTGGCCGATATTTCAGAGAGCTCTGTCTCTGTCTCGTCTCTGTCCTCCCCCGGCTCCTCCCCCGCGCCCTCTCGATGAGGCGATCTGATCATTTTGATTATTGGCTTTTCGTATTTCTATCGATATCCGCATGAGTCTAAGAACTTACAGATCGTTTTGACCGTTGTGGGAGCCTTCGGGTTTTAGGGAGGCGATGACGGCTCTGACGGCGGCCAGCTTGTGTTCACTGAGGTGCACCACGAGAGCCGGCAGTGAGCCGCCGACGGCCGCGCGCGGGTACTGAGGATCGGCCGTCGACACCACGCGGCGCTCCGCCTGGAACATCGGTCAGGTATTAGCGACTACGATTCCCAAGCTGTGTGGCACCGAAGGGAACGCACCTGGAGCGAGATGGTGAAGCGATCCAGCAGGTGCAGAGCGGAGGTGGTCTTGTTGTGCGCGTAACGCCAGTTGTCACGAGCCCGTCCTACCAGCACCTGCAGCTCACTAAGTTCCACACAGTAACGGTCGTAGAGACGAGGGTGAAGGTCGGCAGGTCGCAGCGGAGGCGGACCCGCAGGCGAAGGACTGGGGGTCGCCGGGGACATCAGGCTACCCGGGGGCGTCGAGCAAGGCGTCATGAACAGCTCTGGAGGGAGATCGCAGTCTTCATAGAGTTATGAAACGTAGTCGCGAGGAGATCGGAACTAGGGATACCTTCGTCGTCATCTGCGGAAAACTGTTTCGGCGCTTCATCACATCGGTGATCGTTATCGGGAGGCGGCGCGTTAGCGAGACGTAGACGACCAAAGTCTAGGAGCAGCACGGATGCGTCGCGGTCAGACAGCTCCTCCACTAAGAGGATCTGAGGAGCGGAAATGTCCAGCTCGATCTGCCACGAACGCCTCTCGCTCTGCGAACAAAATCGATGACATTTGGATGACGTTGACACACACTACAGCTCAGATGTTGGGGCCACAAACCGGAGTACGAGCGTGATGCATGAGTCGCCCCCAATGGTGATGCAGCGTAGCGCGAGTGTGGCTACGAACGGTGGCGAAGGCACCTCCTGCCGCCGCCCAGCGACGTGCCCACCGGGCCACGCCCACCGCCCACACCACCTCGACGGAACGAGACTTCACCCGCAGTCTATAATCATAGCCGGGTCCAGTCGGGCGTTTCTCATAAAATAGTTGGAACAAAGGCTCGGTAGCGGCGGAGGAGTTGTGCAGCGGCCGCTGAGCGCGCCACCAGGCGGCCGCGCTCGCCGCCGCATTCATAGCACTCAGGCCTTCACGAATCATGCCCTGACGAAGAACGACACGTTAACGGATATCCGCGGAACGGAGAACAATCAAGGATACGAAAGATAAATGCAGTACTTGCGGCGCGACCAGCACCGGGAACAGCGTGTCTGGGGTGACGCGGTCCCGCAGCGCCACGGCCCCGAGGGACGCGTGCACAGCGTGCGCGGACGAACGTGGTCGGGACTCCACGCGCAGCAACACGGCCGAGAACTGCAGCTCCACACCCTCGCGAGCCTCGCTGTGGAAACCATCACTGACTACGGACTGTGAGAAAAAAACAGATTCCATGGAGACACTCACCTGTCTTCCTCCCCGTTGTCGATGCAGATGTCCAGTGATCCTCTCTGCAGGGTGAACTCGAACAGTCCGAACACTGCGTCTCGCCGAAGCAGGGTGTTATTGTCCAGAGAATCGGCGATCACGTCGAGGATCTCATCTTCTAGCTTAGAGGCGGCGGCGCTCGTGGAGGACGGAGCCGGCGAGGAACAGGAGACAGCGCCCTCCGCAGTACACGATCGAGACTGACCGTCAGTGGTCGGAGAAGCGTACCAGCCCCACCACTGCGGGAACCAACGCACCAACACGCTGCGACCCGAGTTGGCCTGCTCTGGAGACAACACCGGCGTCGAAGCTGGCACTCTCCGCATCGCCACCTTTTATTGATAAAATGATTACTATATCGTCCCGCTGATGAATGAAGCACATGAGATCTTGACCTGGGTTCTTCCTTGGAAAAATGTAACAGAACACAAATCTATAGCAATTATTTTCATGTCTGAATGTCTTTACACATTACTTCTTTGGCCTTTATACGAGCATACCTCCCGCAGAGGCTTGAGGACATGTAAAGGCTGCTGCCACTCGTAATCATCTTTGGCGCGCTGGTCCTCGGGCGGAAGGGTGGCCGCGGGTGACACCAGCGTCTCCAGTACTAGCGACACGTACCGGCGCGCCGCCCCCGCCGCCGAGCAGCAACCCTCCCAGGTCGGGCGCGGGTCCATCCCTGAAAGAAGAGAAGACATCAACTCGCTTGAAGCACGCCGATGGGTATTATTGATATTCAGTACTAACAGGTGTGATGCGGCAGGTGGGCCTTCACCGCGTAGACCCACCACTGGCGAGCGTGACCGTGGAGCGGGGAACGAGGTCGAAGCGCCCTCACTGCCCTCAATCGCGCCACTCGCTCCAGACCGCGGCAGCAGCCCGCCATCTCGCTGTACTGACGCTGAAATAGAACACGGCTCCATAGCACCAGAAGCGATCTGACAGAGAATCTTAAATATTAAGTGGACATGAACATACGTCAGTGAGTCGGAGGAGCACCGAGTCCAGCGTGAGGTGGCAGGCGAGGCGCGGCCGCGTGCGGTCCCTGAGAGGTTGGTCGCAGCGCTCGCGTCGTACCCGCGCGCTTGCAGTGCTCGGTCGGACCAACCAGCGGTGATCTCCACTCCACGTACAACGCATGCGCTCCTGAAAAGGTGGGAGGATTTACGTTGTGTGAGACAAAGATACAACTGATTCGACGAAAATATCTTGTACTGACGGTGAGTTCGGTGATTGAGCAGTCGGCCATCATGCCAGCGGGCACGGGCATTGGGTCCCAGTAGAGCGCTAGGTTGGCAAGTTCGAGGAGTTTGTAGGAGCAGGGCTCTTCGCCAGCCGCCACGGCACCCCTTCTCCAACTTGAATCGCAGGACTCGGCCGTCAGAGCCTCCACCGCGAGTCCGCAAGCGAAGGCGCGTCCCGGACATGTCAAAGCGTCTTCGTACCGTATGTGGACGTCGTTCAGGTTCAGCTGGATGGGAAAATTATATAAATAGTTTAACATCCAACAGTCACTCAAGAAAATGGAATTTCTAATATTTCATACATGTCAGTACCAAATACTGATTGTACCTGAAGATTCTCCACAATGTTCGCGAGAAGGCCGGTGCCGTAGCTGAGCCAAGAGGAGTATGAAGCGGCGTAGTATCCGACGTCGGAGGCTTCGTGCTCGGCGCGCCACTGGGCCTCCAGGGCATCCAACAGTGACACCTTGTACTCATGGGCGATGGCTGCCTCCACATCACTGTCCCACTGCATCATAAAAATAACATTTTGTATCATCAGCAACACCCTCTTAAAAAACCCCTTTGGAAATTATACATTTCCTTTTTATACACACAGGTGTATGGTAAATGTCTGTCATTGTAATTATAAAACATTTTCTAAAAGGTAAAATTTTGTCATTTTCTCTAATTTAGTTTAGGTGAGTGCTACTTATACAGTATTCCTATAATTTTTCTGGTAATTTAGTATTTTTACAAAAATAAAGAAGTATTTTCTTTTCCACCAAAATAAAAATATAAAAGGACAATCATACTCTAATATTCTGTATAGTACTGAGCAAACCTCACTCCCACACATTTACTTATCATACAAACTGTGTTAATATTATTAAATTATTTAAAAATTGAATGGACATTTTTAGTATCACTAGCATAAAATTTAAGTAACCTGAACCTGAATCTTTCAAGATGATAACAGAATGTGATTTCTGTCTTGTATTTTTGATATCTATACTATAACACACTCAAGCTTACATACTTGGAGGAGACATTAAAATAGTCTAAGATTCAAATAATATTTTCACTCTGACATTACAGAAATACAAATATATATCTCCACATATACTTAAATTTTCTTTCGTTTTAATTAAATCTAAGAGTAATCTGACAGTACCTCATCTAAATTGACCGGAGCAGCTACCAAGTACAGCTTCTCAATAGCTATCACCCACGGTGCAGAACGGATCTGCCTCACGGGAACATGTAGCTGCACCTTACCAATGAAACCGGCCTTGATCTCCACTGGCAGACCAAGGTGACGAAGAGCATCTTTCTTAAGTGGTAGATTTTCTAATTCCACTTTACCTATAAATTATAAATTGAAAACTTGACCAACAGTTCCCAATATAGTAGTAATAACTATTGCCAAAACACGATAATAATAGACTACGTAATCCTCTCATGAGTATCATTACAGCAGATATAATTTAGAATTTGAAACTACTTCTAACTAGAATGATCGCGTAATTCAGTTAATTTACCGGACAGCAGCGCGACGCTCAGCTGATCCGTGTTCAAGTTTTCCACATATTTCCCGAGGTAGTTGTTGAGTACCCAAGCTACAAGACCTTCCAACATGGTACATGTCGGCTTTTAAAACTGTTTACCTAGAACACTTTCACAACCTTTCAATGTGATGACAATATTTGTAAACAACAAGTCAGTTATTTATATATTGATTTAAATAAGTCACGTGCACTTAAAATTATTACGATACTAATTTTCATCGCTCGTCACATTAAAGTTATCTTTTTAAGATTATTATATTACGTCTTTTTCGGTGTTTTTCATTTTTACCAAATTTGACTTATGTCAAACAAAGTAATTCTATGACATAATCTTATTGACAATATTGATGTAGGTCAGTGTTACTCAAAAAAAGTTATGGTGCTAAATGTTAGTGACTTTAAAGTACCATTTACCTATAAAAACAAAAAAGTAAAAAAAATCTAGTTTCATTCTAATAACACAATCTGAATGTTTGATAGCAATTACTTTAATTATTTATTTTATTTTAAAAATTGTCATAACTGAAGCTTTATATATAGTACGTAATGGGGTTCACAATGTATTTATCATGGTTACATATCTCGTAAGTAACACTCTAGGTAACAAAATATCGAATATTATCCATTTTGAAATGTATTCTACTTTTTGACAAATAAAAATTTGACAATCACTACAACTGACAATATATATCATGAAACGGAACGTAAACAGATTTGAGATTGGTTACTGGTGTCTGAAATAAATTTACATTTGTTTACTCTTTTTGAGTCATAGTTATTTAAAAAATGAAATCAGTGCAAGCAATGAAAAATTTTTGTAAAATATCATTAAAAAATTTCAGTATTTGCTGTCAAAAAAACCCAATTACTTTGCAAGTTCGACATAGTGTTAGTTCATCGGGTTCAGTAAACTTTAAAAGATATGCTCCTCTAATATCAAATATCCGAAAACTAGGACTTGGACCTACTTCAAAAGATTTCGAAGAACCAGGACAGATATCAGGACCTCTTACTAAAGCTCACGCAACTGAATTAGTTTTACGTTTAAACAACGAAGAAAGAAAAATGTTATTTAATGCCTTACAGGAATACGAATCTAATAGGATAAAAGAAGAATTTGAAGGTAAATGTTTATTTTTATTTAAATATAACACTGACGCTTTTACACTTATTAATAAAATCACATAAAAATAAATCGTCTTTGTCTATAGATAAATTAGCTGGCCAAAGATGGAGAAGCAAACTTGGTAGACCTAGTAAAGTTCCAACTTTGGGAGATGTTGATCCCACTGGGACCTACTGTCCTGTTCCAGAAGACTGGCTGAAGAAAAAATATGGTATGTTATATAATTATCTTATCAGTGGTTTTCAAGTCCTGCCCAAAACTAGTTTTATCTAGTTTCAACTGGATTTGTTGCTCATTGAAAAATTCTTTTTCTCAAATATTTATTATTAACTTGTGTAAGAAACTGTAAAGGGGTTACTTACTCTACAATTCTGTTCAATATGGTGTTACAGCTGCCACCGTTCCTAAGCCAACAACGAGGGAGTTACTGCACTGTAAGTTGCCATGTTCCCTTATATATAATTAATTAGGGATAATCATATAAATGGTGAAAAAATATAAATGTAACTGCTAATGAGATGTCAAATCATAACAGGATTTTAATATAATATATTGGGCATACTTTTCTTTAATGAAGGAATGTCTTGTATTTTTACTTCTTTGACAACTTGCCAGCTTTCCAAACATCAACGACATGAATGTATTCAGTAGCCTTCAACCTCTCTGTGTCAAGCCACCACTCATGGACATTTATTTATTCTGGTACCTTTTTAGTGTCGTTGGCAAATTCAATACCCTTCATTGGATTTGGTTTCCTGGACAACTTCATAATGATAATTGCTGTGAGTTTCATATATAAATACACTATTTTAATATTAAGTTACACATTAAATCTAATGTACTGTTAATGAAAACTATGTGAATTTCAGGGTGACAGCATCGAAAGCAGCATGAGTGCATATATAACTCTATCGACGATGGCTGCTGCTGCATTAGGGAACACCTTCAGTGACGTAATCGGCATTGGATCTTCGTATTACGTGGAGCGCGCCGCCGCTATGGTGGGGCTGGGGGCTCCCGCACTATCCCCTGTACAGCTTGACATGCCTACCAGCAGGAGGTTTGCTAACATGGTGGGTGCCAACTAAATGTATTAGTTGCAAAATTAAAATGATTGGATAAGTCTTTACGCGGGTTAAACTAGTGTCATTATAAAACCAAATTATGTAATTTTTCTTTATTTCTAATGAAAGAAAGTTAAAACCTTCCAGTTTAAAACCTTCCGAGAATCATGAACATATATTTTTAATAGTAACTATTGTAATATCTTGTTGTTGTCAGCACATGAATTATCTGCTCCTATTATTTTCAATATATTTCAAGTTATTTAATAGCACAAGCCCTCTAAATGGGAACTACACACGGGACCGGGTAAACTGATCTAGTATCTAATATTGTGTTTCATGTAGGGCCGCGTCCTTGGCATCACTCTTGGCTGCTTCCTGGGCATGACACCCCTGCTGTTCAAGGATGATGAGAAGAAACCGGAAACCAAGCAGTGAGCAGCTTGTTGTGTTGTGAGTTTTATATGAGTATTATATACCACAAACATATCTTTATGTTTTGAATATGTAAATAGATTATAACAATGTCCTTAATGTAATGTTGATTGCACAAATTATATTATAAGTATATATAGCGGTAAATGTATCTGTATTATGTGAACACTATTTATACTGTAATATTTGACTTAAAAACAAAAAAAGGTGATGGCATCTAAGAGTCACATTATGAGTGCCGAGTATGAAATAAGAAGACGTCTGAAGCTGCATATATTGTTATTGACTTAAATGAACTATCACACATTACCTTCTCGTCCTGTCCCTGTAGAAGGTTCAAAAACTATTTTTGTATTGTTTGTTACTACAACTAGTTTCTTTGTAAAGTATGTAGGATTTTTATTGTTAAAATATATTTAAAAAAAAGCATAATTTGTAAGTGTGTGTAAAGCATTACTTTAAGTTTATATATTTAAAAACAGTACCGACACAGTTTGATATCTCGCACATAATAGCAATTTAGAAAATAAAACGCTATTATGACTATTATTATAGAAAATCTACTAAATTTTAAATTCAAGCAAAAGTAGAAAATATATTTATTTAAGATAAATGTTATCTCGCCGAAATCTATGGCTCCGTGGTTGAGTCGTGCCGCCGTAGGACCGTTATCTTGTCCTAATTTTATATGCCATGTTATTTGTCTGGTAACTTAAATTGTTGTAATGTATAATCACCAACCAAAAGTATAGACGTTTACACCTCACGTAGACTAGACTAGACTAGACAAAACAACCAGGCGACAAACAAATAAGCATCTATTTTAAAATACAAAAATTAATTTAAATATATATAAATAATTATCTCTTAGAAAAAGCTTTATTAAGGCACTAAGTGCGATGTGATGGCTGTCCAAAGGTAAATCGTCACGAGTCACGACTTTCCTCAACTAGAGTGAAACATTTTTAATAATTACTTAAACTAAAATAAGCGGCTTAAAAATTAAAATCTTTATTTAGACTAACAAAAATGTCTATTACTCAGTAAATACCACTTTAACTAATATTCGGAAAAAATATATATTTCGGATAATGATCTAAAAAGGTTTTAAACAAAAGCTCAGAATAAAATCTTGGAAATTGACTCTATTTATCATGTACCGGCAGGTTTTCTCATTTTACAATTTCCTGATGAAAATGTTTTTGATGAAACACTTCACAATAATTAACATTTTCTTTTCATAATAGACCATCTTTAATTTATGTAAAAAGTAATTAAAGTTGCATTATACGTAACATTTACTGTACAGATTCCTTTATGTATTTACATGAATATAATAAATACTTTTATAATGGCAGCACCAGACAAAAGCCGTTTCTTGTGACACAAACATTCGCTTAGTTTCGTCTATACTTTTGAGTTGATTGGAGTTTATTTAATAACGTCCTAATGTGCAATTAATCTGAGAACAAATTACAAAATGTAGCTAGTCAGACGACACGTGTGGGCTTGCAATATATCAATGTTCCTTTGTATTGTGTTTGTATGTTCTAGTAACTAGAGTTAAGTAAATTAAGTGATATGTTACGCCAATTGTCATTTAAATATTGTTT
>DVQP01000343.1:0-24619 GCA_018231745.1 Danaus eresimus
GTTATAAATAAATTTCTATATGCTAGGTGATTATATTATAAAATCTCGTTTTAAGATCTTGCGTTTCCTATAGTTAAGAGCAAAGAAAAAAAATTAGTACTAAGCAAAGCTGCTTAAAGGTCGTTAACTGTATCTAATGAAGTGTTGAAGCTGTGAATCGATAGTAATTGAAGTTAAATTGATTTCCTTCGCGTAACGAATGTATGGTTACCTCGGTGTTTGATTATAATGCATGGCGTATGAGAAAATTGAAGATCTTGTATTATTTAACAGAACGATTTCAATTACAAAAAAATATAATGAAATTGTTTGAAGTTAAAAACAACTGAAATTACTCATAATCTATTGCCATATACAATAAATAAATATACATTTTTAATATTATAACAAATGGTGAGTGCATAAGGTCTGTTATTCCTTCTTAGGTATATTATTATTTATCGCCATGATAAATGATGGAGGTTTTTAAACAATGTGAGTGGTTTTCAGTATACATATTTGTTCTCGTCTTTTTTATTTATTTCTCGATTCGGTGATTCTTTTGAATTCGATTGAATTTCTTCCATGAACTAAAAATTTCAATTTACTTAATTTTTGTCGTAATTACGCTTAATTTTTGTCTTTAAATGTCAAGTATCGGAAACTTTTATTCTATTATTGAATACTTTTTTTATTATTTAATTATTTTTTCATCTATATTGCTTTCGTTAAAAATAGTTGTTATTCTCAGGCGCTTGTTTATAAACTCATCGAATTAATCGAAAGCATGAAGTTGTTTGACAAGGTTTTATTACCAAGAAATTGCTAATATATTAAGCAAGCGTGTCAAAAGTTAATAAATTAACACCTTACTACTTTAAAAAGCCATATGACGCTCGGTGGCTCGTAATTTTTTCTATCTTTTTGTTCAAAATTTAAAACACCTTTGTTAAAACTTCAGAAGTTAACAAGGACGTATCGACATCCAGTCACGGTTTTTTTTTTGTGTGAACAAATTGCGGCGTTAATTGATCGAAATAAGGATGACTGGATGTATTCGACTATCGTCCTGCGTTGTGCGAGTAATGATAACTCGACATAATGGCGGTCCAAGAAAGTGCGTCTCTGCTGAGTCAGCGGAGTTGAACGTTGTTGGCGCCTCCGTATGTTGATGGTTACACTATATTAAAACTTTCCCTTGCCTCTTATTAATTTAGAACCGCCATTTTGATGCTTTATGGCTTTGACTGCATAGTTTATAAGGTACATTTGTGATTGTATTTTATTTTTATTTTGTACGAAATGTATAACAAATAACAATAAAATTATTATTTATTGGACCAAAAAAAATAAGAGTCAAATAAATAGATATATTTTTTGAGTTCAGTATATGTATGTAAAATGAAATATCAATATTGTTTGGTGTATTTTTATTGGATTTACCTTAATTCCGGCGTTCCGCTCTCACTGTATGGTAATTCATGGGCATTGTCTTATTTTCATACTAACGTATCCGGTCGGGGCACTCTCGTTTGCACCTTGTCAGCGCTACTGATCCCATTAACGATACTAATTGCTTATATTCCATTAAAAATATTAAATGTATCCAGTTTTCACCTTCTCGTTAGTAATTTTGATTACTTCAATAACTTGATTCTATTATCATTGGCCACTATGATATTTGACGGGCCCGTATCTTATTTTTTTAACCGTATAATGTACTGGCTGGAGTGTTTAGAATTTGGTTTGACGTTCGGTCAATATTTACTGTTGGCGTCAAGTGTACTTAGGAATGATGAGAATTGTTGATTTTCTTTGTGGCAAATTTAGTCAAAGGTATCATTGATTGTTATAAGAAGAATGCTTTGTGAAACTTGACTGTCTATGTTAACGAATGATAAAAATTGTCTTATTTTTAAATGTTACTACTATATCTAGCCACTAATATACGTACATAATTAATTATTATTATATGCGGTAAAGTCAAGAATAGTATTTTATTATTTCTACTAAGATGCAATAAATTAATTGAAACGTTTCAATGTGTTTATTAAAGCAATTCCATTATTTCTCACGCGACGGTTGTAAGTGTCACGTGTGGGATGTATTCGTACTACGGATTGTAAAAGTTATCACGGAGGCGGTGCGACTGAGAGAAATAAACAGAACTATAGCCATCATATTTACATAAAACATAGAACCTTCATTCAGGACATACCATAGAAATGAATATACAAGCTTTTTAAATAATAAATTAAAAGTAAAATTTCCGTTACATATATTTTGCTATATGTTAAATAAAATGTATGTAATCCCACTTTCAAGTTATTGTCATAGCTGGAAAGAGATACAATCGTAATATTTTCAAGATTTACGGCGATTATATCTTTGTTGTATGTGACAAAGATAGCAAGCAATAAATGTACGAACGTAGGCAGACTACGTGTTACGACGTGATCCCTTGACTCAGATTATATAGACAGTTCACGCTTGACTTGAATAGTTATCATGTTTTTTAATATTATTCATAAGGTATATAAGACATTGCTGTTTAATATTTTGACACTATGTTAGAATATTCCTATCTTAGTAGCTGTATATATTTTTCTAAAATTTTATTACGGTTTCTGATACATAAAAGCAGAGCATTTTAAAGTTTTGATATGAGAATATTTAAATAAAAAATGTTTTTTTTTGACAAAGAGTTCGCTTGAGCAGAATTTTTTTATTTTAATTCTAATCTAATCGTAATTATTTTATTTTCATATTAACGAACACCAGAATGAAACACGTGAATATCAGAAAGAACTAAACTAAATTTCAATATGGTCTGATTTTAAGGTTTTCATGTTAAGGTTACTGCATATGAACCACATACATTTATCTGTCTAAGTCTACCGCTCCTCGCTCGTTATCTTATTATCCTATCTCCACAAGATTGTACCTTTTTGTACAGATGCATTCAATATACGCATGCACTTGGTAAGCCTTTCAATTTAAGCGATTGAATTCAGATTTAAAGATTAAATAAAATTAATTCACCGTCGGTTTAAATTTTGGACGGTATGCTAAATATAGTTATTATCATGACCGGTTTAAACTAAAAGTTGAGTTTATGGCACAATGAGAGTCACGTTTATCGGAAATACCATTTGCAGCTAATACTGTCGTCTTTTATGGTGTTAACGAGGCAAAGGTCTTTGCGGCCGCGACCCCGCAATCAACATATTATTATTTATTGATTGAATCGGCCATCTGACGATTGTGGTTGCGTAATAATTCGAATCTAATGCTGAAAAATCTATTTGATTATTTAAAAAATAATTTTTTATTCGCTTCCGTATGGTACATAAATATTATATTAATGTTATAATAGTTATTAAAGACAATATTGTATTTTAACACATATTTTCATTTATAAATCTCTTATAGGTCTCTAAAGATTTTATTTTGTTTATTTTTGTTACATCATGAATGTAATAAATTATTTATTTTAATTTATTCCTGTTTTAACGAAGATGTTACTAAAACTGAATATAAACATATATAACCTCGTTATTATTAAATTACATAAGTATTGTCGACAGTCTGTACTTTAATGAGACATAAGCAAGCCCAAAAGTTTTGGATAAAAAAAAAGAGGTATAATTCAAAACTAGAATATAAAACACCAAAACATAAAAAATTTATCCAGACGGCACTTCTTACAGAGCTTTGTGATATTTCATGGTTCTTATTAATTTTCTTTCAACTTTCTGTTTATAACAGCCTTCGCCGTTGCCTTTTCATTGCAAGGAAAACTGTTTTACAATAATGGCTTTTGATATCAAAATGTTTCGTGTACAAACTTGGACCCTTTTAGTCGGAATCTTTTATTCGCTAACAATTATAGCGCTATGCGGGACGTTAGTAAAGGTTTAATGATAAACCAGATGGCGACGTCGGTTGCCTCGCAAACCTTGCCTTAACTCAACGTGCAATAGCTTTTACAATAAAATTTAAATTAATTGTTGAATTTATGATAGAAGGCCCAGTGACGGGCGTTTCAGCTTTTGTCCTCCAAATAGCTGTCATTTTAATCGACAATTTAAATATATCGTTTAAAATTATGGTTCTACTTTAATTGGTTCAATTTTAATTATGGAGCATATTTAAGGATTCTGACTGTATTATAATATTTATATATTTATATAGATTTAGAAACTTTTTTTATAACATGGACATGGATTGTTAGTTTTAGTAATATATTTTATGTTTGCAAAGCTACTAACATATCCTAAGGAGAAGAATAATCCGAGACAAATTATTTGTTTTGTCTTATATTTTACCTTGCATTGATATTTTTTTTAGGAATTCGAAACACATTTGACAACATACCAAACGACGATTTCATATAATTATTTAATTGTGTTTTGTTACAAATATCCTGGGCATTGTATATTATAATTTGCAACTTTGTTGCAATAAAGGCAACTACTAAGTGTATATTCAGAAGATCTTAAGTAAAGAACGTCTGGTCATTATATGACTTGGTAATATTGTTCTTGGAAGTTTGGATCTAATCCTAAAACATTAAACCACTATTTCCCATCAGCCTGTCACTAACAATAGCGATTTGGTTTCGACCGCCATTTGCATAGAGCATTCGCTAACAAGACACGTTCGCCTACAATTGCGTTCGCGAAAGAACCCTCCTCAAATATCCCATTTCTATTTTAGCTTACAAACGCTTGTTTAATGTTCGTCCCGTACAACCGCGTCGGCTAACACTTAACGCTTTTTGCATACGAAAACGGCTGACATTTACCTCCCGGTAACTTGTTATTACACTACTCTGTATTCAGCCTGCGTAGAGTTGAAGGTCACTGTTCTGGTCCAGATAACGGGTGTCTATGAGAGCTCCTTTTATGACTTCATTTTTAAAATTCACCTTGGATTTTGAAACTATATTTTGCGGCTGAATGTTTTTTTGTTTTGTTAATAATGTTATATAACTAAATTAAACGATAACAATATCCTTTTAGAGCATTGATTAGTTTAACCTTATATTGTATCAGATCATATGTAATAAATAATATTTTTACACAGGTGACATTTCGTGTTGGTATGATAGAGTATCCAACAAGTAAAACGTGTAATCACTGCGTGTGGGTTGATTTAATTGAAGAGGAGTAACATTCAGCATCTTTTATCTTAATTTATTCACTTAAAGCGGATCAATCTCTAGAACTGCTGTGACCGCTTGTCAGTTTTAATAACGAGATTCGTAAATGAGATCGCTCACCTGCTGTTACATTGTTGTTAGTAATGATCAAAATACTTTATTACACAATACGTTGGCTTATTATATTATTGACAAGTAGCGACCGTTGATGTATTAAGTTTCTTGTTTTATGGTGAATAGACGTAGCATTGATCCATTTTTTTAACAATAAATTTTGTTTTTAGGATTTGCAAAAGAAACTAATTAAAGTAAAAAAGGATCATATCAATTACAGTTCCTTATATATTTTTTTGTATTATAATTTAATGAAATTGGTTTTATTATATGAATCGACGTATAAGTTACAATTGCAATAGGATCTCATCTATTCAATAATGTCAATATTATTAGTGCTAAACTATTGAAATCTCCCTGAGTCACGAGTTACATATCAGATAGCAAATGTAATTTGTCTATTGTCACTATATATCTACACTTGTTGACCTTGTTTAATAAGAATTGTATCTCGTGGTACCGTTATTTATATTATCTTATATTAGATTTAACAATCCCAAGATAAATTTTCATGTACTCTGCCATGTTAGCTAAACAATGCGATTATGCCACAAACGTAACAATAATGACTTTAAAGACCTTATCGCATCACACTATCACTTCGCTATCAAAAGATTCGGCTATACAACAATATCGGGATACTGAGTAGTTACCTTAAGTTTCTCGAAGCTATATCGGCTACGAAAGAATTATTGCAAGACGCGGAGCATCTCCTGTTTCGCACGTCTGAATCACATTGTTATTAAGTTCAGAGGTCGCTTTGTCCATGATTCTGAGCTTTCGAAAGGTAACGCGGCTAACTGTAATGAAAACATTTCTAACAAATAACAAAGCCGATGACATGTAATTGATAATGTAAATATTATATTTTATAAAGACTGGTGATACGAATTTGTGCTCCTCCAATATATAATTTCCTCACGATTTTGTTGTACTAGAAAATAGGACTGTATCACAATAATATTATTTTGATTAAGGTAATTGTTTTTCGTCTAATGAGTCGAAAACTCGCAAAATTCCATGGATTTACCGTGCGGGTCCATATAATTTTATGATTTTAAGGTCCACTTTTTTGAAATATTAAAATCTGTTTTTCTATTAAAATTATATGCAGTTGGGAAATGCAAAGTAAAATTTGGTCCATATCTTCTGTCGATTTAAATTAACTCAAACCAATTTTTATGGGAAGGTCACTTTCTATATCAATAGCATTGTATATAACCTAAACACGCGTCGTCTTGATGTTTAAATTTTTTTTAATATCGGTCGTTGCAATTTACTTTGGAGGGCGGTCGTGCGCCTCACAACCTACTAGTGCAAAGCTCCAGCTATATTATCAGGATTATGATCTATGGTCGCAATTATGAAGTGGTTACGTATTACACGCCGAGCCAGCCAACCATTTTGCTTGTCTTGCGTAACTCGGTGTATCCGACCAGATGCTTATTTGTGCGATAGCAAATTAACGTCTGGTTAATTTTAGATTGCGCTTGGCTTATTGTCGTCGCCACTTCGTGCGTACTTAATTTAGCCTGCTCGCTAAGTTGTGGGGTTTTAATTATATAAACATATATCTATATATAAATATAAAAGAATACTGCCGTAGAGCGATTACTCAATGTTTTGTTTAAATTGTATGCACTTTAACAAAATTAATGGTCTATGAATATAAAAATTGATATTGTAAGAGCCGTCTAATACGAAGTATTTGTTTGGGAATTTTCAAAGTTAACAAAAGGTTTCAGTGGAATCAACCGATTAACGCTTTAATAAAAACTTCAACGGTGGCTGCGAGGAATGTCGAGGTAAGTCGATCCTCTAAATGAGTGAGGTGGAATCTTGTTGAGCGTGATCACGCGAACCCTCTCATACATTCACTTTATACCTTTGTATTCCAATCCTAAAGAAATGCTTATTTATAATTCTGTTTATGTAAATAAACAATTAAGAAGATTGTATTAAAAAGTTTTTATTCTTCTTTCTTAATGTGAATTAACTAGAATTTGATTTCTAATAGATAATATTTCTAATAGTTCGTATTTAAGAAATATGCTTTTTCGTAACGTTTTGGGTATATTGAAGTTTAATTACAAAAGTAAAATTTAGAAAAGCATACCATCTATTGTGTTGATTTATTATATGTTAATATAATGTTTTCTGCAGGAGTAGCAGAAGAGTACGCTTGACAGGTTTTTACCATGAGAATGACTTGTTGCGGTGGGGACATTCTTTGGGGTTTCGGACATTAATTTTTGTTGCTATGTTTTTTATATTAAATATCATATTTCAAAAACTTCGTTATTATTACACTATAAAGGAATTAATTTCTGAAATATTTTTTTTTTATCATATTATATTCTTGTGCACTCCGTTACTTCTCGTTTTATTTGGTTATGACCTAATTACATTAATCGTTAAAAAACTATTTTGCAAATAACGAAAAATAATAAAAAATATATATTGTTAATATTTATTCTACTCATAAATAGATTTGTATTCTACAGGATAATCTCAAAAAAAGTTCAATAAACGAAAGGCAAGTAAAACTCAGACAGCCATTTATCATAAACTTATCGGAAGACTGCGGCGGCGTTCGGTTTTCTCTCACGTCCATATACACTGTGGTCGTATTGTTCCCTTTTGTTTCTAAAAGATGATTGCTGTGTTGCCTGGCTCGAAACGAGCGAGGATGCAAAGATTGTTTTGCATGAAACAAGGTAAACCTTCAATTTGTTGATGTTGTGGAGAAAATTAGAGCTCTCCTACTGTTACTCCTATCGAAGTGATGTTTATACTTTTAACATGTTTTGCAATGATTTACAAGCCTGTAGTGTTAAGTGATTTTATAGTCTTTAGGTATTGGTTTTTATTGATTAATTATTATTATTTTTTTAATATTGTTTTGATTGTACTCAACACAAAAACACAGCCATATTCTCTAAAAGGCGAATTTTATAAAATACTTTAATGAGAATCGTCCAATGTAAATATTTATTTAAGGTGTGTTTATTTTAAACATATTTAGGAATGAAAAAGGAAACAAGCTATGTATATCCTTTTATTGACGGAATTTATTTATTTTTTTAAACTAAAAAAAATATGGGAATAGTATTTCTACTACATACCATGGTACATGTATGACTTTTACTGATTTCTAATTCCTTAATGGCTTAACGACTCGTACTAAAGAGCTAATAAAATGATGCTAGTTAGAGACCTTTAAGGCTAATTAGTTTATCTTTACATCTAACACCGGTTCACTAACGATCCCAACACCATATTAAAATAAAAATAATTCTTCACACGAAGCATTTTATTTTAATAGGTAAAGTTTAATTTCTTATGCGTTTTATTTACAGTTTTATTTGTATTACTTAAGGTACATCGTTTTCCTAGTTAATAATTTACGTTACTCAGGAATGTAGTTAGCTGGAAGCGCTATAAATTATACAAATTTGTTGAATAAACAAGTAGTCGCGACGGTCGGGTGTAGCAGCGTGTCCCCGTCGCCTCATAATGAGCAGCATCTGTGAATCAATGAGGTCCTTGCACATTTTATTTAAGCGCCACGATAAATTTACATCATCAAATAGCGACCGTCGCGTCTGAGCACGTTCGGCAAATAGAATAAATGCGTGATACGTATTAACCTACCCGCCTTCTGCCTATCAAAACCAAATTAGCCCCCGTTTAATGTGCTTCCATTAGTATTTGCGTCGGTTACACAGTATAAATATTAATAAAGTACCGTTAAATATAGGTTATATGAAAAAGGACAATCTCATAATTATACATAACCCATATTATTATAAAATATTTATGAGAGGAAGAAATAATTGATGTTTCAAGTAGTTAATTTTATTGCTTTAGTTTTAAAGCTATACTTAATGAAAGTTATAACATCGTAAAATTCGAGATGAACAACGACAGCGACGTTCCTTCTCACGTACGTTGTTTCTGATATGCGTAGGTTTGAACTTAGGTATATGAAAGTCTGAGCAGCGGAATGTTGTTAGATTTAGAGAAGATAAGCATGTGAACATTGTAAGCGAGGCGACCGATGAACTTGAAACGAGTTCTTCGGAGTCGAATCCGTTGAAGTTCAATAAGCCGGGCTTAGCATTGATCTTCGACTGGGCGATTACGATCGGCGTTGACGGATGTCAGCTTAACTTGTCTGTCTCTGCAGCGCCGGACTTACTGGTACCGAATGCGTTAATCTTTATTTCTTACCAACAAGTAGATTTACTCATCATCTAAAGTAATTTATATGCAAATCTTTTTAATATGACGAAAACGTGACTGTAACAAGCGTGATATTCGAAGGTGATTATTATCTATACTATATCCATAAATATGTGGTAAACTTAAATACTATATTTAAATTTATAATCATATATTCGTTGTATTTGTGTTAGATATATGAGATAATGCACAGAATGGACGTAAAAAATGGTTTAGATGTATTTCGATGATCTTGAATAAATATATTGTTAAAATTACCTTGTGTACCAGAAGAGTATTCATGGCGTCGTGATAAATAGGAACAAGTAGTGTAGCAACAATGCTACCCGTAAGGCGATATCCGCGCTATCGACTGTTCGATTAATGACCCTCTCGCCTAAAAGAATGGATAATAATATTTATAATCAGATAACTCGCCGCTACCGGGTAATTCGTGTGTCTTCTACCATTGTAAAGACGCCAGTTGTCTCTATATTACTCACCGTCAACTGATATCCGAAAATAGTAACAGTCATCCACTTTTATGTTACAACCAGACCTTGTCGGTGTTGTATTACTTGATTTCTATGCATGTTATGTTCGTAGGTGTTCTCTGTTTGGGCTATAACGAGCAATAAAAGATAGTATGAGAACAATAGAAACCTGAAGTTACAATAAAAATACCAATATAAATACCGTTTATAATGTGGGTTACACATTCAACGGACTAATCAGTTCGGACTGCTTTTATGTTATAATACTTAATGAAGCGTTCCGCCTACGAGACGAAAGCTCATTGATCTTATAGAGTTAATAGCCGCGTCGAAAGATGACTATGATCTCGGCGCCGGTACATCCAGCTTGGATACCCATATTGCTCAAATAAATATTTAAATATGCACAATAAAACTCGAAACTTTCTAAAATACCTATGTATATTTACACAACTAGAGGGATACATAGATACAAATTTAAAGTAATATGTGAATTCCATAACTTTTTACTTTCTTTCCATTAACAGCCGAAGGAAACTTACGTTAAAAACTGTTTTATTCTCTTTTCACTTCTCTGGAGCAAATTTCTTTTTAAGACATATTTTTTTTGTTTTAACCAATAAAACTTTACGGAATAAAGGAATAAGAGGCATGGTAAGTGCCAATTTATTTCAAGTACCTACTTAATTATTTTATTTGCGAAGAATTATTAATTAAAGAGCTCTTTTGCGATACGTAGGGTTTATCTCAATTAATTTTTTTATAATATTTCAGAAGAGTTATTTTATTTGTTACAAAATATAAAAACGAAAACTAGTATTTTATGTACCTAGCATTATTACTTCAAACTCGGAATGATTTCTATTATTTATAGAATATTAAATTTTTTTAAGAATGTCTGTAATTTTTTTAGGTTGGGTATTAAAATTATCTAAGGACCACTTATAGGCCAAGAGAGATAATTTAAAAAAAAAAAATACATATTTAAAACAAATATTATAAATGTTTGTCATCTGAAGTAAAAGAAATTGGATACGAAACATCTACTAACGTCTACTGTAATGTAATAAATAACAACAAAACTCATTTACACAGATGTTTACATTTAAAAATATACTTCATTCACTCAGTCATATCATGTTTGGTATAACGAGTATCTTAAATCAGACGTTTTGAATAAATTATAATTTCGGAGACATCATACTGAATATTCAAAGGCTTGTTATAAAGACATTGGTCTGAGAACTGGTTCGTGAACAGTTTCGCGGGGATTTATTTTGTCAAGTTTGTGTACGGGATCAGTTTTGTGTTTATGATAACCATGTTAACATATATATTTCAATTTTATGTCAAGTTTATTGATTTTTGTTGAAGTTTTATATTATGTTTATTAAAAAATATTTACTTGATTTCTTGTGTAGGTACAGTTTAAGAAATTATATTCATAATATTTTATATTTTATTCAACTTTCTACCAAGAAATCTATCAATCTTAGTATCTAATTTAATAAAAAAATACATTGTTTATTCGTTATAGGCTATGATTTCGCCTACGGAATATGTGACATCAATTTCAGTTTATACTAAATAGCACGTTTTGAACGAGTAGATTAAGATGGTGAAGGTTTGTCGGTGGTAAAGTTTAGTGGGGATCTATAGCACAATTAGCAGCGATTAGTTTCGGTATGTTTCCGATGCGCACGGTTGCTCTTCCCATATCTCATCGGCACCAGCTGCCGCGTACAACTATTTTTATGTTATAAAAATTGTTTATTAAAAAAGGCAATTATACCTGTTTTCACCTTATAGCACATTTATTTTTGTTTAATCCACTCGTTATATTAATTCTTATTGTTATAATGAGAGGTGGAAATTTAACTTACCCAATATGAATATAGCGAAAGTTATGAAGAGATGTCCGTCTCGAACGGGTTTTTATCGTAATAAAATGTCGTGGAGACAGTGAAAATGTGTTTTTATTTTTATTTTAAATGGATATCAAATGACAATAGAATAAACATAAGATATCATTAGGGATAATGTGATTTCCATAAGAATTGAATTTGGGTATGTTTGTTGCAAAAACTTTGATTGTTTACGAGTATATAGTTTATTGTATGGACTTAAATAATAATTAATGAATTAAAGAATATCGAACCTTTAATGCTGGCTATAAAATCTGATTGTTTAAATAAGTTCACGTTCAACATAACCTAACCATTATCGTTTAGTCATGTACATATAATAAGCATAATACATTCTAAATATAATTCGAGAGATGCATAACTGCTGCATCATTCCTTGTTCGTTAACGCAATTTCTCGTTACCTATGTAAGACCTAGTTTTTTATATTTTACTTATGGTATCCCCGCGTATCCAGTATCTTTTTTTTTATTTCATTTCTACTACAGAATGAGGTTGTTATGCTGATTGATGACAAAACCCAGATAGTAAGAAGAAAATTGAACATGCCGCCTGACTAAACGACTAATATTCCTACAGTAACATTCTTATGCAAATGAGTAAGATTGGTTTCGAACAAAAAGAACGATTAATCGAAGTCAAAAGTAAATCGAGCATGCGGGGCGGTTCGCGCGCTGCCTCTTTAATTGCTCTTTGATAACTGGTAATTGTTGCATAAATGCATCCATTTAAGGTTTTTACATTTATTTGAGTTGACGTGTTTTACTTATATTCTACAATTATTGTTTAATTTTATTTTTTAAAAAATGATTTTTGTTTCTATTTAACTGGTTAAATATTATACAATTCTACGTACGCCACTATACGAGTAATAATTTAAAATATTCCCGTTCTTTTTTCAATATACTTTCAAATAGTATACGATTTTCCATAGCAGTTAATTTTTACCCGATTTGTAATTTAAGGTCACGCTTTACGATATAAAATCTACGCCACTAGCAGCTGATACGATTTCATGATTCTATTATAAAGGATATTTGTAGGAAAAGTTACGTTATATTGATTATTAATACCTCGTATTTGATTAATGCAGTTAAAAATCGAAATGGGCGTCTTTAAACATCAAAATAAATGTTGATTAATCTCAACTTCATTGAAAAAGCAATTAAATTTAATAACGGCATATAAAAGATTAAGTGCAAATTCAGTCAGAACAAAATTAATACTGTGGATTAATGTGAATTAATCTTGGTTTTATCGATTGATTACAGATTATTTTGTTATTTTATGTTTATTACGTATGTATATTGGCCATAATGGAATTCAAAATGAATGGTCATTTATTTTAGCATTTTGAAAAATTTCAGAGAAATGTTTATTCCTATTTTTCGAAGTGTGAAAATTTCGAACTCAACAATCACGGGAATTAGAATATTTTTTTTAAGTGTAACTTTTTCCACACACGGTTGAAAGAGTGAAAACCATTTCATTAGGAAACAACTGCTTACTGCTTAACTCAATATAACGTATCCTTGTTATCTTTATGCTAAAAGACATAAACATGATTGCTTTCAAAGAACAGGTTTTGATCGCGCAGTTCAGTCAGGCGTGTCTTTATTCGCACACCGTCTAAGCAGTAGGCAACTCGTTAACAAGCGATGCTAAGCTTCTCAGACGGATCAAATAGAATTGATCTTTGATTGGTTGTGCAGTGGGCGTGAAGTAATTTGTTAAGTAGCAGATAACAAATATTAGAATAACCCTATCACTTGAAGTAGAAAAAAGGATTATAAAATTTATTAAAATATTTACGTTTTTAACTAAATGTTGGTACACCCTTACGTTTATGTATTTGTATGTACATTTGTAAGGATATGTTGTTTTGTATTCTGACTCTTACAAATGTGGATGTAGTATTCAGACAAATAAGAACAATAAAATTTCACTATAAACGTCAGTTGTTTTGACATGTGCTGGGACCAACAGAAGTTGGATGTAAAGGTGGTAGATCCGATTTTTCATGTTATTTGCTCCCGTATAGCACCTGTCAGTTTTTTACGGCAAATCTGTTTGAAGTGCCGTCTAAAGTATGTCATAAGCCGTGCCATACATCGTGCCATATGTTAAGATAACGATACTAATGGCTACTTGAAGTGAGCACTCAATATTTAGCATGAAACTGAAGCACTTCAAAAATGCAATATGTGTTTAATATACCAGCACCCGTAGAACGACTTGTCCTCGTTACGTCAGACATGAGGCACATCCCGCCACAACCCCGTTACATTTCCTCGACTCATGCCCTCAAGTTTTGAACTCGGTTAAGCTTCACAGCATAGCTCTACGGAAATTTCAGCAGCGCATATGCAAATGTCAGTTCTCGACACTGATTGTACGAGTGGCACGGGGAAAATTCATGTATTTACATTAAATTTCACCGAAATTGGATCCGGACGCGCAGTTTATATACGAGCCTGGTGTGTCACGTGCGCCAAAGATATTTACGATTTCCAATTGCATTTGTTGCGGATACTACGTAGTAGATAGTTTTGGATAATGCATTACCTACATTTATATCTTTCTCTGTTTATTCGCACAATATAAACTTTACAACTGGCATACGGTAATTTGTTTCCATTTTGATTAAAAAATTTACTTTTTATAAATCTTTTCCAGGTAATTATATTAATTGGTATTTTTATATATATTTTCCCTAATAATGACGGTCTCTGTAAATACGCTATAACTAAAATGTTGTTATCATAAGAAATTATGAAAAAAACCTGTAATAATATAATAACATAATTCAAGTTTTTATTATAACATGTAATATTGTTTTGGAAACATAAATTAAAATAAAATATTCTCGTGTTCGAACCTTAATCTCCTATTAGAGCAGGGTTTAAGGGGGACTTAAAATTTTCTAGTGATATTATTATTATTACTAAATAGATTCTTACTAAAAGTTAAAGGATTTTTATTCAATGTTCAAAAGAGATTACCCGACACATCTCTCTTTGAACACTGAGGCCTATTAATTTCAGGCTACTGAAAATTTTCAAACAATGTAATTATTTTCTGGTATATTACTCAGTGTAATGAGAAATAGCAAATCAAGTTTCTAGAGTTGTAAAAATGTTTTGTTCACTATAACACAATAGCGTTGCGCTAAATGAACTCTCGGGACATTAATTATAGTTTTAATGTTTCTTTTATAGTAGTACCTTTATCGGCTCGTGTTATTACATGTTCCAGCTCATTATTTTTAATTTTCCTTAAGATGACTCAGTCGTGTCGTTGTATGTTTTATGTGCAATATTTTTTGTTTTGTTTTCATTGTGTCGAAATTGAAAAACTGAACAGATACTTATTATATTTTTTAAAGTAAGAATTACATATAAAGTAAAACAGAGTTTTAAGTCATAGCCTTAGCTAAATCTCGGGTATTGGAAGGGAATGTTCTAATTCGTGGTTATTCCCATTAATGGTCTAGAAAAGCCAATAAATTGGCAAAGGCAAGGCATCGATTGTGGCGCTCGCGCACAAATCACATCAAGTCAATGCGATGTTTGGTGGCCACGACTGCAGGGCGATAATACGACTACTCGGCGCTTATCAAAGTGCTATCGGCTAAAGCGCACACTGAACCAGTCAGCCATATATACGAGCTTATGTAGCTCAGTGATTCACGACAACGTTTATATTTATAACTGAAAAATTCGGTTTGCCGTTCTGTTATTATTAACACATAGAATGTTGAAAGTAATCTTCGATATACTAGATATTTGAAAATGAATATAATAATATTTTTACTTATTTTATGTACCCGACAAAACTTCTGTCCAGTCATAGTTTTTTAATATATATTTATATATACTACCGAATACTCCAAATCTTTACATGGACCGGTCTCTTTTTTGCTCAAGAAAACAACACCGCGGAAATCTATAATATATCGGCACGTTCAGAGTAAGCGGTAGAAACGGTTTTAAAGCGATAACTTGCCCTACTTCCCGGTCGGAGATCGCATATCTTTCGACTTCATGCATCATGTTTTGATGTTTTGTTTTAGTCATCTTGATACCGTAACTGGTATTTTATTATCATAATAATCATCACGATGGTAAAATGTTTATTTAGACATTAAATTCGATAAAGATTTTTTATGCTTAAACAGTCATATTTTAGAACAGAATTCAGTGGTCAAATCGTTACGGAATCGCTTTAATCCAATGAGCCTTAAAATAGATATCGAAAACCTGTTCAAGTGGCGACGACAAAAAAGCTTGAATGAATGCAAGTGTCTTTTTGTTGTTGTCGTTTAGTTTCCGGCTGAGGTTGGTCGCACGGCAGAAACGCGTGGAGAATCAGCGTACGCATCGGAGCGTCTACTGCACTTGTTCGTCTTGCGTCACGGACTACTAACAGTTAATGATTAAAAGACTTACAAAAATAACCGATCATCATGGGATTCTTGGGCCGGATGTTCTTTGCTATGGTACATCTAAATGTTTAATTCTATACATACTATTATTGATTTAACAAAAATAATAGAATCAATAAAATTTTTAATGTAATTCATTATAGAAAAATTTTCTAGTTGATACTTATACTGCATTAAACATCAGTAAATTACAAAAGCACACGTACACCTTAAAGGTCGAAACATAAAGTAATTATTACGGGAAGGATATTAAGAAACTCTTCACGTAAAGTGCTCATCAGTGAGCGTATACCCCGGGGAGCTGAAAAAAACAGTAAGGAGAAGCAACAGGTACACATCCAATTAGAAGGAGCCGCAGTGGAGCGGACGCGACGCTCAACACCGAGCTTTGACGGGATATTAACAAAAACTGCAACTCGTTTGGCTTGCCGCCGTTACACTAGTGCTTTTTAAGTCGTAAACTTGTCGGGCTCTTCACTTCGCCTGCGATCTCCTTTTACGCTATTCGCTTTAGGTCTAATGCGGGCCCTTTTTATTTGTCTCGCGTTATGCTCTCTATATTTTTGGGTTTCTTGTTTTCGTCCATACTATGACTCATACATGTTAATATGTGTGTTTATATCTACATACGTGTAACATACTTTAATTTTGGTTACTATATTTCATGTTCTATAAATTACATGCTTGTAATAATATAAATATTTCTTCTGGTCACCTTTAAACATCAAGCTTTAATTGTTAATTATAGGCTTTTTCTCCATCGCTTGTTTATTTGACATTGAAAAAAGATATCCTTTGAATTGCAACATTTACTCACGCGATCGATAATTAAGATTTAAACGATGGTGAGGAACATACCTTTAACATTGTAAAAAAGGGTCATCAATATAAATCAGGGTATGGTGTAAACAGAATAATTAAAGTCCGATTGCTTTTTATTTTATTACCATAAAAATAAAAGGTTGAATTTACTGTAATACATGTATTGAAACAATTAATAAATAAAATGCTTAGTATTATTATAATCATTGCTTTGTTTTATATGATTAGTTTCATATTTACTGGCTGTATATAATTTTTATTATGATATATATAATCGCTTTCGTTTCCGGGCATACTTATGCTGTGTGTCAATTAATGTCAATTTGCGAATGCCTTCAGGTTGATATCTCGCCCTGTTCATTGACTTCGAGCCTAGTTAACGAGTGAACGGGCGTATGATGAAGTTTTAATGACATAATACAGATACCGCTGCACCGGCTCTATTAACCCGGCTACTGAATGGCTTAGACATCTATCTTGACGCGAGCCTGTTCTCTCGATAATACTATCAAGTATAATCTCGCAAATCCCATATTCCCAACATAGACAACTTGTCACAATGATAACATACACATGTTTTATTTTATATATTCAAGTTTCATGTCATGTTTCTTTAGTTTTACGTAAGCTATTTATTAAGTTTTAATTTTAGCCAAAAAAAGTCATGGACGAGCAGTTTTAACTTCCAAATAATTTAAAAATTGTTATTTCTGTTTGGAGTAAAAGATAAATTATAATAGAGAGTTTCAATAAGGGGAGTTGTTAAATAATAGTTTTTTTTTGTATAATTAACTTAATATTATCTTTGGCGAAACAATTTCGCACAAAATCATGTGCGATAAATACTTTATTTCTAAGTAGGTGTTTCTAAATTTGTTCAAAATTCTTTTATATAATCTTCGAGGCGAGAAGGGCGAGGGAGAATGGACAGTTAATGTAATATATATATATATATATATATGTATATGTATATATAATTTGGCACTATTAAACAACAAAATAATTCTGTTTTATGCAGTTTCACTTTTCGAAATGTAAACCTGAACGAATCGTTTTCAACTGCAACGTAAAAATTAAAGCGGAAAAATTATCGACGCTTTAACACTTTTAACCGTGTTTGTGTATTCATCACAAAATTATAATATATGTTAACAACATTTTTGTTCAGTTACTCTTGTATGTATTTATAAGAAAATGCTTTTCTTTCTTGCAACACGGCAGTTAATTATCAAAATAAAAATGAAACTTTAGTTATTAATTTGGAGTTAATTTGTTTGTCAATATATCTTAAGATAAGTCAAGATTGCCGAATGCTGCATCGGTGGACGAACTTCTCTGTTTCGGTAATGGTGGACATAGGCTGCTGCAAATTTTACCAAATGGAAACTGAAAATCTGTATTCAACGGGACATCTTGTATTGGTTTTAGAATCGCCTTAAAACCCCAAAATATGCGAAATAATTGAAGTATGTTTTCCGATAGCGTTGACACGAGAAGTGTTTTCTTCTTTATTTCAAGGGATAGAAAACCCGAATGTTCATTTTAATAGCTGCTTGTAGCAGTTCTGGTATTTAAGAAATAGGAGAAGATGGTCTTAGTGATTCTTGAATGTTCCAAAAAGTATAGTTTTATTTTTATACATCAATTATTTTTTAGTAATTTTATTGTGTTCATTTATTAGTATTTATTTTACATACTTGTCACAATTATCTGTAATCAGTGAAAATGATACTAATGACATGAATAATATCCTGCGAATATCATTAATATGAATTATAAATACACGTAAGAGATAAATTTAATAATTTTATAATCTGTATGCTATTCGGTTAAATTTCGTTCATGTTAAATATTTAATCGAAAGTAAAAAACAACATTAACTATAATTGCCAAAGATTATATAGGTTTTATAACTTTACACATTTTATTACAAGTGTTATTCAAAAGCAAGTTATATTTTTTCAGATTAAAGTAATAGTGACATATAAATAGGTTGGAAAATTGTCAGGCGTAAAATCATTTCGTTAAGGATAGCTAAACGCTTTTCGGGCATTATTTGTGGGGTAAGGCGTTGAGTCTGAAACCAGCACACAATAAATCAACAGTCCACGACTGTATTTCTTTCGTAATCAGCTCATATCGGTGCTTGCGGTTGTGGCCGCCTAATTATTGTCGACTTTTACGATCTCCGTAACGAGTTTTCACTTGGAGCCAATCTCGATTTTACGGCGCTGTTGTTGAGTTTTTTAATTATCATTCTCTTTTCAAAAATAATCCTGGACTCCACACAAGCTGTATACTGTAAGACATTGCGGTACTTTGATAGCTGATGTTATCTGCGTTTTCGAGTCTCAAGACTAATCACTTATTTCGTATTGGATACTTAATTTTTTTGTCGGCACCTAAACTGTTTAACTAATAACGAAAACCTTGTGTCTTATGCTGGGATAAGTAAAATAAATTTTTATCTTTATATATTTACGTATTAGAAAACTAATATATACTTAATAAAAACTCATCAGACCGTCGCCATTTAAACGGAACCCAGCTTTAATTTATGATCGTATCTACAAAGAATGCCAGCTACTCTTGTTCCACGTCGACGTTCAGATGTTTTATGTTTAGGAATCTAAATAACTTATCTTTGATATTAACATATTGATTATGCCTCCCATATTTTTGTAGGTAAGACGGACTTGACAATTGTATCCTTTTTTTTTTACTTATACCCTTCAAGATAACTTTATTCAGCTTGTATTTTTTTTGTAATGTTTTATGCTTTACTAGTTTATATTATATATATTTTTAATTCTGTTTAAGAGACACATTACAATAATCGTTTTTAATTCGTCTTGTTTATTTAATATAAAAGTGTAATGCTGAATGTGAAACTAACGGAGAATAATATATTTTACGCATGTACGCTTATATGCAAGACCTATTGTAATAATTAAGTAAATTATATTATAGCCTTACTGTAGTAATTTAGAAAGTTTTACAATTCATTTGGTACAGCGGTGGAATGTTTCTCGCATCATCTTTATCTCGACATCTGTAGATGTTAGATATCGTCATCTGGATCGAGGTGTCCGTATATTAGGAGCAAGAGCAATTTGTCAAGTTCGATGTTCGTTCCCGTAACGGTATCGTGTGCGTTCATATGTATACAGTGATCGTATTGTACAGACCTACACCTTGTAGGTAATATTTAGATGTATGTATTTTTACATCACGATTCTCACAAAGACTTGAAGTGGAGATTTATTTTATATTGTTTCCAAGTGATTCGTAAGGAATTATGCGCAGTATTTAATCGGGGGTATGAACTAAATATAAATGAAAAGTCAATTATAAAACTGAAAATAGGCATTTCAATAATGCATCATAATTTGTCTTACTTATATTTTTTGTATAAAAGTATAACTTTCCGGTTCCTACTAAACATTTACTACCGATTACTACAGATGCTACTTGAGAAATAGTATTTGTTGCTATATTGAAAAAAATATTGGATGCTATGGCTTATGGAAACTGAACATTTTTTCGGGTTATTTCGTCACTGCTATCATTTTGTTATAATCTTAAATGACAAGAAAAAGGATCTGTTAACATCAAAGTAACGATTAAGTCTCACATGACTTTAAATTTTTCATCACTTGGTATTATATGATTGCATTCGTTTCGTTTGCACATGCAGAGGCACATTTATCTCAATTACGTTCGAAAACGTAATTTATATTTCACGGACATTATTTAAATGTACTTTTTTATTTATTGACCAATTTGCCTCGCGTTATTCATTTATTTTTACGAATAAAATTTGACAAAAAAAAACGTGTAGTTGACGGCAACCTTTTGACAAATCATGAAGCTTATTCTCTTAGCGTTGTAAGCTTACTAAATATTCATTGATTCATTCTCTTACTTTATTTATGCGATAGTATGTGTTTTAATAAAATCTCATTTTATGAACCTCATAACCGGTGTCAGCTTCCCCGGGGCTTCATGATGTGTGAATTTCAAACTGGTTCTCTTTATTTAACTTGACAAATTTTAATTAGAAAGTAAAGTACCCTTTGTCTATTACTAACAAATAAAATATTTAATGCCTTTATATATATATTTTTTATTATTATAATAACGAGCTAAAATAGTAAGCTTTGTGTCCTATTTAATCCATTAAAATTTTTGTGATCTGACCTGATGCTATTAATCCAGGTTATTAACTTGTCAAGTTATAAAAAGTAAATCTATAATAATTTGATATTATGTATCAAAAATTTAATAATCATTAATAACAAAGATTTGTAAACTATAAGCGTATTAACTTTGAATTGAGTTTATATCCAATGTGGAACGAAATTAAAATTATTGAGTTAATTTATATGATATTGAAAGTGATGCGCAATATCGAGCTCTGGTTTATTGTGATAATAAAGCTATGTTATTTCCTTGATAATTTAGATTAACCTAAGACCATTTAATTAGCAGATCGATTTCTTAAATTAGCCAATGCAATAAAGTAGTTAATTTACCGCAATAAGTCTGTAAGACGTGCGAATTGTTCTTTGTCGGTATATTCAAGATGAACAAATTTTCACCATAATAACGCTATATCCATCTAAACAACTCATAAATTCGAATACTTTTTCCTATTTTTTTTTTATCGTCCCAATACAATAGTTATGAAAAATGCTACTGGAAAAGGCTTGTAGACCCTTAAATTTTGCCCACGGCAACTTTACCGTAATTGACACAATTGAGACATCAAAGAATAATAATTCATAAGATTATTTATGGATTCTATAAAAAGTAACAACTTCATACATCGTACATCAAATATCTATTTTAATGGAAGGAATTTATTTCTACGATCACACGTGCTTATGGAGAATAAACTATATAAACGTTTACTTTTTTCCTTAATTGTTTATTTTACAGTTTAAAGTAAACAGATGTTTATTTTAACAATTTAAATTTTTTATTAGTACTCGAAATAAGTGGGGAGTGTATTTTGTCATTTATCGGATATTTCACGTGACCATTGTTAGTGTTAGGTTAAGAAGAAATAATAGTATTAAAATTAATTAAAATTACTTCTAACAAGAAAATGTACCAAAGTATCGCTTGAAGGAGAACTAATTAAAAGTTTGCTTCTGTACTAATAATTCGTTTGACTGTCAGAGTTTTGCGTCGTTAATTTTAATTAAAGAAACGTGGTCCCGAGTTTGTAATAATATTAAAGCATTGAAATTGGTGATCCGCTAAACTTCGACATTCTGCTAGCGGATGACCGTCCATTCGTTTTAATTAACCCTTCCGTGGTTCTCATCTGCAATTATATTGGAGATTTTTTTAGCAGTGATAAATCAATTAAGACTTATTTGAATTTTTTTAGAAGTTTAAATTTTAATTCATGACGTAATTTTGGGAAACTTTGTTAGTGCACAGTAAAATTAATTGTATTAACGGATTCAGAATGTTGTTAGTTAAATATACTAACCAGGAAATTCTTTTCATATGAGATTGTTTACCTTTCGAAATTTATCCAATCAATTAGACTAAGGGTAATAGACACATTCAATCGCATATTGGACTAGTAAGCAGTACGAACGAATAGAAATTTCATGTCTGTAGAACTCAATCCAACACGAATTTTCAAAGTAATAATCGAAAGTACGATGTAAAATCTGTTTGTTACCGTAAAATAATAATTGTAAATTATTTCTACAATATACAACATATCAAATATATAAACAAAATCCCGAAAGACTTGTATCAGTTGCATAAAATTTTAAATAGTTTTAAAATTTATACGTGCTTCCTTCCTTTCCCTTCCTTTTTTGTATTCCAAAATTATAATCGATAATTCCTACACATTAAATAAAATAACCAATAACTACTACAATTTAAGAGCAACGAATAAAATACAGAAATTAAAATTTCTTGACTTTCTAATACCCTAAATATTATTATTCATTCTCATTTATATACATGTAAATAAATGAGAGTGGACTAGGTTTGTTATATATATTTTTAATTATAACGCTAGTCATATCTTCCGAGTTCTTCTCCCTCGTCTACGTATTAATCTGGCCTCCTTCCTGTCTTTGATTAAGACCCGCTGTGATGTATTTACTATGCTGACGTAATGGAAAGACATACATCAAGTGCCTACCTTATTGGCTGCTGGATTGGTTTAATGGTGCCAATGGTGCCCGGTAAATGTCCTTAATTCTCTTGATAAATTGTATTATAAAGTATTATAGAGTTATCTCTTATACTATACCAATCTTCTGAAAAAACGTTGAAAGGAGAATAAAATTTATTTGCAAATATATTTTTTGTTACAAATAAATGATAAAAAACTGATAAAATCAGAAAATCTATTAGTTTACATAACATGTTTCTTGGATACGTATAAAAGTCTTAAGATTAAAATATAATATTAATACAGAGTAATTTTGATGACGTTACATATTAAAAACATTCTTTGATTATAAAGTTTATTTGTATCATTTACATGCAAATAATATTTTATAGAATTTTTATCGTCCATTTCGGGTCAAATTTATTTAATAGGTTATCTATAGAGCATGGCAGGCTAGTTTTGGAATGTTTTTATATGCTACTGTTCACGTTCATTTAAATGTAATATATTATATCAATTTAATATGTAAATTACACGAGAATATTTTCAAAGTAATATAAATAGTTTCTCTTTTCTTTATATATGGCTATTTTAATGACTCCTTGTTGATTATACGTCACATTTTGTTTCTTTTTGTGTGATTCATATTCTAAATTCATTAAAAACTTCATCGATATCCTCGACAATTTTATTTTTTTAAGTTAATGTTCGCTATGTATGTATGTTTTAATTATAATTAAACACATATTAACATATATGTTATTACGCTACATATAATAATATGATCAGCAAGCTTTTAACAGGATGTTCCTACATATTTTGTTATGAAATACTTCGAACCAGTGCACCGATATACAGTTAATTTAGTTGTTGAATTATTTCTATATTTTAAAATGTACAAAAAATATTGATAATGATAAGAACATACGTATTTAATATCAAATATGTTAGAAGTCAAGTATGTGATACTTTATGGTAATCGAAGGAAATAAAAAACAATCCATCGGTTATGATATTTTTATTGCTGCCGATATTTATGTATTAGTTCGTCTTCAAAATCTGAAACCTTCAATCTATCAGAGTTCGATTTGCATAAATGGTCTTGATTAAATGAGATAATTGGTGCTGATATAAATTATGTTTTACGATCATTGCTATAAAAGATCTATATTTAATTGCCGTTGGATCTTACTAGTTATGTATATAAATTGATATCTGCTGACTTAATCATTTGAATGCAAAATGATAATAGTTAATGTAATTGTTTTTTTACTATCATTATTTATATATACATAAACATATA
>DVQP01000344.1:0-24599 GCA_018231745.1 Danaus eresimus
ATTTCAATAAACAATAAACTAATTAGAATAAGATAGCAGAAACTATAAAAATAATTTACGAACACAAAATTTCTTTCGGTCGTAAAGGGCAAGACTGGTTTAGTGGGAATTGTAAGTAAAGAATTATTATGGATTCTGAGTTTTCTTGATTACTCTAGAAATTAAGTGATTTGGTTTGATGATATATTGCAGGATTAGTAACGCTATTGATAGCACCAATCAAATGGCAATCAAAACACTCTTAATAACCTTTATATGATATGAAAATAAATAAATGTAGATTAAAAAACTCTTAAAAGAATTTGTTATAAAATGCTATATAACTAAAATTAACTTAAAATAATGCTTGGTCTGAGCAATCTAAAATACGAATCATAATAAAGCACTTTACAACCTTAAATGATGAAAGTGTTCGAGCACAAAACGACAACAGAAGTTTTGATGCTATAAGAGATGTTATTTGTTTCAAAAAGCTAGAGAGTATTTAATAATTTATAACTTACAAGATTCACGACAAACAGACTAAGTTATATTTAATAAAATTCAAAATTTTGTTATACTTAATTGTAAACGACACGGAGGAATTTTTAATCATTATATCAGTAGGTATAAAAAGATAATTGTTACATCGTTCTGCAACATTTTATTATTTTTCGTCAAATCAACAATAACTAACCATTGGTGATACGAATATGTAACCAATATCGATAAATGAAATGAATACATTGGCACATCATAGACTTAGTGCGTTTCGCCGCTAACAGATTAGGGATACTGTGTTATCTCATTGTTTCAGTTATACCAAAGTTTAGTCAGCGCGCTCAAATATAGGCAAAAATAACAGCGTTCGTATCGTTTTTAATAAAGGATAAATTTATTCCATATAAAAGGTTTATAGAAAGCCAATTTCTTCTCGTTTTTGTGAATATAAAAGCAATTAAGGTATAGCTATAAATATAAAGCAGTGATGTTTCCATAATATAAACAGTTACTTTTTATTAAACATAAAATTATTCTTTATGTTAGTTCTTATGTTGTATTCTTAGTTACATATAATGAATTTATAAGTTATTAAAGCTTAGTATGAAAATATATATGTACATGTAATTTGAATCACCTGTCAAAACTAAAGTCAGGTATTGGAATTGTTCAATCTTACGTTTTATATCCTATGAATAACCAGTCCCTACACTTTCGATATACTTATCAATATCAGTAACAACTTAGCCTTTTTATTGTTTTATAACCCAACGCTCACTTACCATTGCCCAATAATATATTTAATAACCGATTCGTGTACCAAACTCTTAGGCGCGGCTATCATCGATGTTGAACATATCAATATTTTTTCCTTTCAACCCATTACGTGTTTAGTGATAATTGTAATAATTATGTACAACGTAATACTTGATTATTGACCACAAAAATTATCATGTTTGAATATCTCGTTCTTAATAAACGAGAGAGGCACATTGATACAACAAAAAACTAAGTGAATTTCAAACAAAATTACTAACAAGAAACTAACAACGTCAATCACATTGGCTAATGGCTCACAATACGATCTTATCTTAGAAACCATAAGCGCAGTTGTCAGCAATGTGATATAGCGAGCTTATTGAAAAGTTATGAATGCGAGCAGTAGCGACCGGTCCGGCTGGCAAATGACGCGCGTTGAAATAGGCACGGACATCCGAGGCCACGGTCTGAAGCTCTCTAATAGTGATACGAAACGTGCACCCAATAACACACCGTTACTCCACCAGATATTAATCATAATTTTCACTGACGCTATCCTCTCGAGTGTTGTAGAGGACCACCTTTATATGAAACAGTCGAAGCGTTTAAGTTATATGATTGACGATGTAGTGTCATTGTGAATTGTAGGTCTTGTAAATACCTAATTTATAACGTCACGAAATATTCTATTAGATTCGCATGCTTTATGTGTGATCGACCGCATGAACGACGACGAAAATTGGATAATTGACCGGTTAAGTTTCCCACACAATGCGTATCCGTGGTGAGTGAAGCCCCATTCAACAACCAATCAAAATGTATTAAGCTATTGAATCATTAATCAAATAGACATAAATTGATAAACACTGCTTGATTACAAGTCTGGTTATAGGTTAGAGGTTGAGTCTATAATATGTTTTTCTTAGACTCTTGTAATTATACGCAAATAGCACTGATATATCAAAAACATTTGGAAACATTCCTTTAACATAAAACTTTGACCTTAATAGAAATAATGTTAATAAAACATAATTAAATTATCACAAATGCCGACTTGTAAAACATTTCTCTTTTAAAAACCGAACTTAAAACAGGTACTCAACTAATCAAACATCGGGCAATGTGATCAGTCTCGTTGATTACAAATATCAAAAAAATGTGAATACAAAATTATAATTATTATTAATAACACACATAAAGTATTTTGACGTACACAAAAAGTGCAGAGTTACAAAAAGTATCATTAGTTTCTATTGTGCGTGTGTAAGATTGACAGTTAGATCAGGGCCAATCATCCCAATTTGTATTGACGCTTAACTCGAAGATACGAGTGAAGTATTTGAATACCTCGCCAATAATTCTACACGATGACTGTACAAACAACAAATTATACATAACATACAAACGGATCTTTGCGTTCACTGAAACTATCATAGCCCTTTACTGCTAAGAAATAAGAAACACTATCGCGTAAATTGACATAACACATCACATGTGGATGATGAGATGTGATGCAGCAGAAATAATAAAATGTGCAATACTTGAAAGTATTATTGTGATGTTGGTATATCGATAAACATAAAGAAAACCGTCATGCTGTCATTCGTTACGGTATTATTGGTATGTCATCAATTTCCATTGACTTCAAGTGAAAGAAAAGATGTCTTATAATAACGTCGTGGAATTTTATATAAGAATACCGTAGATATCAAAAGTATAATTCAACGAAATCGTAGGGATATTATTCTAATAAATGAAACCTCCGAAATATCGGGAGAATGTAGTTTTTAAAGTAATAAAATACGCGTAGTAATCCAAAATATATTAGTTTCATTTAGATGAATACTCGCGAAAGTTTTAGACCTCATTATATTATTCCTGTAGTAAACAATTATTCTGACATCGACTTCAATTCGGTAGACCATAACCGTATATAAATGTACAGAGTAATGAATGACTTTAACGATGATAATGATCATCAAGCTTTTAATGACTATATAAAAGAAATATTTCCTTGTGCTCTATAACCGAAATTAAACTATAAATAACAGTGACGTGGGACATTACCATTACTGCTAACATAGTCGACTAAAACATAAATTATCTAAGTGTTAAATTTACCTTTACATCTGATACGAGTTAGATGAGCGTACTGTACAAGTAAGGTTGTCTATTAGACGCATGCTTCAGATTTCTTTGGAATTTGAAATATTATCTTTGCGAATACCCGACAAGTGGATCTTAATGGACTTCATTACATTCAGGTTGTTGATTACCTTTTAATATGACTCAAAGGCCACTTGTACATCATTGTATACATAAATGTAAACATAACAGGAAATTAAAATGCACGTTGATAGGTTTGTAAATTTTACAACACCCAAATATACATAGGACCCCTTACAACTTGCCTTTAATAACTTTGACATCAAATTACTCTAAAAAAACATACAAGAGTAATATTTTATGAAATGATATCATTCTGTTAATAGTTAATCAAACGAACTTCAAGCACCCAACTGGAGTATACATAATCATATCAATTAAATCTTTTAATGTGGGCGTTAAAAATGCTGACACTTACTCATTATGTTGACATGTTATCGTTTTAAAAATTCACGTAACCCAGCCAAAGCTAATGAATCACAGCCTAATCTCCACACAATAAACTAAGTTTTAAAGAGGAAGCGATAAGATTTAAACAGTGCACCGAACTCAAAAACTAACCATTGTCTCATTACTCATATCTTATCAAACTATTATACCCATGGCAACATGCTGATGAAAAATAGAGCAGAGTACATTAGAATCTAAACTCTAGTACAGAAAGATTAAATTTATATGATGTAAATAACCAAACCATTTGTCTCACATATTGTTACCAAAATACGAGTTACATTTACTTGTTGTGAGTGAGTAAATAGATGCTCTAAGTACGTTAATAAAGTAGGAATTCATGCCTGTATGTTTATTCGTTTATATTTACGACTAAATCACGGATTTTATCACGAATTCTTTATTTTGTTACATTTTTTTAAACATGTATATTTGAGTAGTGTAATTCATCTCCCATAAGAACCAGACTTTTGAATGTAAACTATTGAAGACCATTTAAATTTACTTCATGAAAAAGTAAAACAGGTAAAAAAACACCTTTAACAAAAAAAATATATTGTGATTCATATCAATGAGATTATATTAAAACATTTTAAATATTAACTTTTTAATAAAAAAAATATGAATTCATGTCTATGACGAATATTCGTACGTAATATATTGACTTTGGCAATTACTTTGAAAGCAAATTGAAATTTATATATTCATGCGAAACAGTTTAAAGTCAAAATTGAAACCCGTTTGATTTTCATACACAATTTCGAAACGATTTAGATGGATATCAAGTCAATAAAATGGTAAAATACTATCTATAGCTGTCCCAAAATATGTCTACTCCCATACGTTTGTTAATATTTATATTATTCAATAACCGAATACGGCTACTGCATCATGATAATAAGATGCCAGTAATTCACCATTTATATGGTATATTTCTTCATACATGCAGTTCTAACAAGCGGTGTAGTTGTTGGAAGCCTTGTATTATTTTATCAGATCTAGCAACGTTTTAATACTCCGGGAACAATGTTCTTGGAATGTTTAATATTGATCCTAAATTAAAATTTTGTAATCTATATTTGAATAGATTTTATAATAATATTTCTTTTACATTATTTTTACACGTCATCCAATAGAATGTAGCGTTACGGAGTCATTTACACTTCAGGGCAATGATCTCGAAGTAAGAATATTCAAGGCGAAGGTGTAATATCAATGCACAATAGAACCAAGCAGGGTTCAGTTCATATTTAATGACGTCATTAACTGTAAGACACGGTCTTGCAGCCTCGGGCTTCCTGACTACCGCTTTGTCACATGTAAGGACGCTGGGACTAGCAATCTACTAAGTTAAACTTCGCTATATACACACCACACGCCTAAGTTCGACTTGAACGAGATCGTTGACTTCACTGGTATAGTTGCAAAGTCCCTTTTTAGTTTAAAGTATTTAACCCTCTATGAATAAAACAGAATATCCTCCCAGAAAGTCTGAGGTGATTGGAATTTTTTTGTATCGCCTGCATTAAACCTGGTTAACCTCATTATTACACAATACGTCAATGCTCATTCCATAGTTATCATTTCTTTTGTATTCAATTAGCCTTGCATATAGGTGGGTGATGCCTTTCACGACAACAGTCGTAATGAGAGTGGTCAGCTGTCAAAATGTCCAAACAATCAGTTACGAAGTATCATTCTAACTTATATGATTTTACGATTCTTCAACGTACATTGCTCATCGAATATATAGTTATTGTAAACAACTACATTTTGATACGGCATTATATGAAAAATATTCGAGTTATACTTGATTACGATATCCTTGTTCGGCAGATAGTTGATTTTTATTGTAGAGTTCAACTCTTTCAAAGGTCAATTTTAGTAACGATCAAATTGTGTAATGTTATATCATCAATGTAAATATATAATAATACAGAACGTTAGTGAGGTTATTTTGATACGATAACAAGGAATATAAAATGTAAATAACTGAACGACATGCATATGTGACCGAAAAGTGATTGCACAAGTTACAATTTACAGTAAATAAATTTAACGGTATTGAACGTATTTGCATAGTATAATTGTGTACACTTT
This sequence comes from Danaus eresimus, assembly GCA_018231745.1. Classification (NCBI taxonomy): domain Eukaryota; kingdom Metazoa; phylum Arthropoda; class Insecta; order Lepidoptera; family Nymphalidae; genus Danaus; species Danaus eresimus. Next base: position 5,956 of record DVQP01000344.1, read on the forward strand.
TGGTAACAGAATTGCAGAAAATTTTCCGAATGTTTCCAAGGTCCGAATGTTTCCATGTTTCCAAGCTGTATCCAAGGTATTTATAACGAGATATCAACGATACCTAAAAGGCTAAATAGGTGTTTCGCCACGGCAAGTCTATTTAAATATTCGATCTATTTAAATGGTCTAGTAATGAGATGTAGGAAAAAAATACATCGTTGAAGTTGTGTTTACTTTACTCGTGTTCAGCCCTATTTCCTTCATGGTTTTAAACTTCCCATTTACAACCGAAAATTCTATGCCATCAATCATCTTATTTTCTAATTTTCGTTGAAACAGAATCGGTATACTTAAATGTACATTGTACATATTAGTATTGGCAGTTTTTTTACTTCAGTGTGCAATAACACCTTAATTAATGTATTATATATTATCTATAATATAATACTAGTAATCCTCGTGCTAGGACATTTAAAAAACGTGGCTAGCTTTTTGTTGTTGTAATGTTTTGACGTCCATTACATTTGATGTTATTACACAGCCTGAGGTTTTATGGATTGCTGTATTGTATGCACACCCACACTGTAATAAGCAGTATAATTGAGGTGTACCGTCTCTTGAACATATTTATCTAATGACGATACCCCCTCTCATTAACCGTGAGCGTTTGATATCTTACTTAGATCATTTAGTTAAAAGAAACTTTGCCTGTAACAATTTTGTATCATACCTAATGATATGTTCATTTAAAGAGCATTTGTTAGTTATTTAACTGTTTCGTGAGTACAACAGAAAGAAGCTATATAGATATTTGTTTAAAAAAATAATATAAATAACATTCACGTAATGATTGTATTCAATAAATATTAAAATGAATAAGTATTTAAATGCTTATTAGTACATCCTTTTAAGTTATAAATGACATAAATTTAAATCCATCCGTTGATGAACAAAATGCTCGCATCAATAATTGCATTACGGACAAGTTATATCCGCTACCCAATGTGAATACGTAATGCCCTCAACCGAATGATCCAATAATTCGACAGCAACAAAGATACAAAGATACGCATCGAACATTGCCGCGATTTAAAGATATTGTTGAGTAAATACAATGTGTATTAACATGAGTGGTTTAAATGTGTTTATGCTTAAATTGAAGTTTATCAGATCTGGGGAGTAAATTAAAAGGATTGAAATGCTGATTGCGGTGTTGCTTTAAGGTAATTGAGTAATTTGGTATTTATTTATTTTGGGCCATTGTTGCAGACATTTTTTTTAACGGGATTCATTAAATATTTATACAAAATAGAATATAAATTTATACAAAAAAATATAATAAAAAATACAATGAAATTAGTTGTTCAACGACATGTAAGGTTGGTTGTCAATGTGAGTAATTAATATAAGAAGTTAGTCTTCACGCCATCTATGATGTATCCTACCAATTGAGAAATAGTCACATGTGCACAATTCAATCGCGTAATCGTCGAATGTCGAGTCTATATCGATTCTACAACATTGCTATCCTCTATACGATCGATATTTGTTACATTCCGATTGACAAAGTCTCTGATGCCGAAAGCAAACTGTTAACGATTTTATGTCAAGCCATTCTCACCTTTAAGATCCACTCATAAGATATATAAAGCATTGGACTTTTTATCCACAAGTTTCTTATATCGGTATCCCAATGCCTTTCAAATTGATTCACTGTCAAAATCGACACAGTAGATTCGATGTCAGCGTTGTGATCGTATAAGAATCTTTATTAGAATCATTTTTATTGATGTAACTATGTATTATGATGTATACAAAAAATATATGTTACGTTTAAAGAGAAAAGGAAACTATCTTAATGATTATATAAATAATATGTAACATCAAAAGATATAGAATATAGTAATAAATATACAAATTGTACTAACATTGTTTATTATACGTATTTGTACAAAAAATTCTAGAATATTCTGCACACTAAGGACAATAAAAATATTTTCACAAGAGAATATCAATCATGATTAGTGATTTAGCTTAACATTTGTAGAGCCACAATAATTTTCAATTCACAGCAGTATTTCTCTAAACATATGGGTAGACATGAAATTACAAAATGTAATTTCATAATATTTAATAAAATATTTCATTACATTTATATATATATATATCTAAGCTTTGGATAAAAAAAAATCAATCTATGAAATTGATATAATGAGGCTATTAATATACCACTAATTGAAGGCTGAATGTGTTATCTATATTTTCAATAGTCCCATACATTTCCGTGAAATCACTGCCGAGCCTCATGCAACACAATCTGGAGACGAAGTAAAATTTGAAATAAGGTCACGTGCACGAAACATGTAAATCTACTTACGCCCGTGCCTCTACTACTAAATATATTCACTAGAAGTTACACCACGCTATCGTTAAAACGTCGATTACTTAACACAACTATGTCGACCAAAGTCGTCTATTTCTAAAGATATTTGCATGGTATTTTAAAGATTTTATGCACTAGGCATGTATCCTAACAATTATTTGCTAGAGTTAAGCATGGGAAATAGTTTCCTACTTATTGCATTGAACCGAACAAAACCTACTATCATTCAATATGACTGTTAGACGTGCTTGATATATTTAATGTGAAAAATATAAAGAATTAATTTGTAGGTGGATGTAAGTAGTACTTTTGTATGATACACACACAAAACTGTACGGAAATAAAGATTACATAACAGAATATTTCAGAAGCAAAAAAAATATATTCTGAAACTATTTCTTATTTCAACGCTGTATTAAATTATAATAAATAAATATTGTAAATTCATGTACCTAACTAGACGAATTAAATTAAAAAAGGAAAAGAATATTTTATGAGTAACAGTCACGTGCATTTTTAATAGTCAACATTATTTTTGTGAATAATTATAACCTAAGGCATTAAAAGTTTATATCAATTCCGAAATTTCTTACAAAGTTCTATAAGTTTAATATTGATTTATTAGAAATATCTTTGGAAATAGCCTCTAAGCTGTGGGTTGAACTTTGATCATTAATTTTCAAAAAGCGTGTTTGTATTCACAAATAGAATTCAATGCGGCGTTCGGAAAAAAACTATTAATAACAAAAGTAAAATTAATAATTTAAGATTTAATTCTTATTTTTTTAAGAAAAATATTATTGATATTCATTGCAAGCCCGCTTGCAGAAAATGTTTATATTATATGATTTCAAAATAATTTTACCAGTAAGACATTATATATTTTAATATGAATTGTGAAAATGCAACTTCTTAATTTTTATACAAAATTTTATACACGATTAATTTGAAATTAAATAAATAAATAATATATGTAGTTATCCACATATTCAAATTTGATTTAGCTACGGCAATACAATCTTATATTTATTAACAATTCCAACAGTTTTGTAATAAGCCCAAAACTAACTGAAAGGGGTGAAAAGCATTAGACTAGTGTTTAAAATATTAACCCAAACTACGGCCAACGGTCCAATTGTAACTGGCTTATTTATTATCGCATACTTTATGTCGAACTGTCCATAGAAATAAAATCTTTGTATCCGCTTTCAAGTTTCGAACTAAAACAAATAAAAACAAAGCAAATTTAAATAGTGGAACATGAGCTTAGATGTTTTTAAAAGTTTAAAAAACTACAAATGATGCCTCGAGCACGAAAACGCTTCCAACTTTAACTGAAAAGTAGTTTGGAAGAGAAATGTCAAAGGAAGTTAGTTCGGATTTTGTTAAGTACATAAACATCTTAGGTATAAAAATATTTACTATTCTACTTCGTACATTACAGATTTTTTATATTATTACCAGAAAAACAATTATTAGACACAACTAAAATATAAGGTGATTGCTTTCATTTGCCACTGATATTTGTATTATAATATTAATTCTCAGACGTATTCCGTTTCACATTTTTATCTCACGAATTCACTTTCAATTATATTACTTTCACACTCTGTCTTAAATCTGCCAATCTCAATTACATTACGAAAAATAAGAAGCTTATCGGAAGCTTACACCTTATGAAAATGTATTTCTCTCACGATTTTTTTACGTAACATTCGGGCTTGGTACAAAAATATAATGTAAAAAGCTATAAAAAAATATTTTTCTCCCAAAGCATTAATTTTTTTTAAAGTTAATAAGTATAAAGTATTTTTTTTAATTATGTATTTATTTTAACGAGAATCCGGACGGTGTTATAATATCGCGTTAATTTATTTCTATATGTGAACTTCAAACAAATCACATTTATTGTTATTAAGTGTACGGATTCCCTCGCAATCCGAGCCAATCTTCAGCTGGTGGATTTTTAATTGCTTTTTTAGGCTCTACAATCGCCGAAACAAGCCAGCGGGTGGCCGCCGGCTCCGTTGGAACTCTTATAATTATAATTATTCCATTAACTTCCATCGCAATTATGCTTAAATATTTTCCCATTTCAACTTACAGCATTTTTGTATTAAATATTTTAATCTAATTATTGTCTTAATTCGGAATTCGGTGTTATTGTTGGATTCCGAAATTGTATTACAGAAAACTGGTGGATTAGATTTTTTTCAATATCGGAATATTTTAAAGGTTTTTTTTTTATTAACGTACTTTTTTTATTAAGTTAAGAAATATACATTTTTAATTATTTTTGAATAGCAGAAAACGAAATAACTGCACAAAGCAATGTCTTTGTACTGTCATATAAGAAATATTGCTGTAAAAATTACTTATCAAAGGTCTTAAATATATTTTATTTATCAAAGTGGAACCTATCAATAATTTCTACTTTTCGTAATAAAAAAATTGTTGTAAAAACGAGCCTTTTTTAGTAATAGTAGTATTAAAATTAAAACAAAGAAAGAAACCAATGTTTGAAGAAACAAAAAATACAAAGATAGAATCGTAATGATCACCACATGACGTCTTCAACCTGGCTGTCCTTTTATTTTACATAATTTACGATTTCTATTTGACTATTGTAACCATTGCTCACGAAGATAATAGCATAAACGGAATTATTAAGGAAAAACATCAATGTACTTAAAAATATATAAATTTTTGAACCCCATAACTTGATGCGTAATTTTTACCATGAATCTAACGGAAGACTAGAGTACAGAGGTGACGAACACTAAAAATTAATTTAAACTATAAATATATTGTAAACGGGTCATAAAAATAAAACGTATAGAAAAATATTTTCGCATAACCTGAATTTAATTTGACATTCACAATAAAACGCAGCCGCTAATAAAATAAATTAATTGTGCGGTTTAGTTTGCTTTACTGCAGGTGTTGTTCCAAAATTTATTGGTTGGTGTTAATCTAAATTTACCTCCACTAAAATTTTCATATTTAAACTAAATAATTTCACTCAAAATAGCGCAATGGCTTCCCATAAATATTTAAACAATGTGACATATACTTATCAGCAATATCAAAACAATGCAGTATTAGCTACATAAAATATAAATTGTTCAAAAATGTTTACGGCTCCTTAATATTCTTGCTAGAACACAAAAACAATGTTTGCGGCGAGCATCGATTTTTTTTCAAACCAATATTCCGAAAAACTTCACTGGCCAGGTAGCAATCGAATTTTAAATTTATTTGTATTTCCGAAAAAAACTCGAACAAAAGAAAACATACGTTTACCTGACACTGATTATAATAAGGCTAGAGAAATATGACGACATATGTCTATGGTAAAAAAAACATAAAACTCCTTTGTAGCGCCGTTGTTTGTTGAGCGAACTACGTGATTAGTTGTTTAGGCGGTTTGTCAAATCACAGTAACATTCATGAGGATGTGGCTTTTTGTGAGTCCTTCATGTGTAAAAGGAGTTTCTATATAGGTTGGCTATTTGAAGCGGATTTACCACAATTAGGCGTTCATAGAAATCGAGTTGCGTTAAGATTCGATGAAGCGTAAGATAGGGGCTAAGGATTTGCTAGTTTTTAGTAACTTTACCATTTAAGTTTATAACTTATTAGTTGCTTACCATCACTTAAGATAATGCCTTTTAAATTCTTATTTTCTCACACGTATATAAAGTATAGAGTAATAAACATGTAAATGAATGAAAGCATTACATAATTAAAGAATCAATACGTCGATTTATATGCGACGCTACTTGCATATTTAAAATGCAGTGCTTGTATTGTAACTGCCACATTATTCTACAAGGTGAGCTCATTAGCCCTCGAAGGCATCCTTTGTAAATTATTATAATAAGTTGTTAGGACAAGCGTAGACACTATACGAGACGTTTTAAGACTGGATTATCAAGAACATTATAAAATTTAATTTAATGAGGATATTGTATCAACTGGTTTATGAGACTATTAGGATGTTTATATCTATATCTCCCACGTTTAGCATGCTAAACAGGTCTTAAATATCTTAAATAATTTAAAAAATCTCAGTTTACAGAAATGTTGTTTTCATCAAAGACAAAAAGTTTTAGTAGAAACTTATACACTCACTTTATTATTATAATTTTTCTTTTGTTTCTAATCGTCTATCATATAAATAGCCATTATATTTGACATGTCTAATGTCTGCTGCGTTCCAATTACAGTGTCTATTCTCATATATAATTATATTTTTTTCTACGTTTCCGTTAAAACAACACAAAATAAAACTTATATCCCGCCCATCATTATTTAGACAGTTACGTTACACTTGTAATTAACAAATAAAATGTTTTATATTATAATAAGGGATTTACTATTAATGATGTAAATAGTGCTGTTGCCTTGTTTATATTTACCGTCTTTTTTTATGACGAGCTTCCAAATAGTAAGGCGATCATTACCAAGAATGGAATGCTTCTAACTTTTGCCTTAAACGTAAATATTCCATTTAATTGTTCATTAACATTTTTCAAGTGGTTAATGTATAGTTAAGAAATAAGAATTAATTACTTTAATGCACCTTTTCTTGGCTTTGTTAATTTAATTAGGTCACTTGAAATGTATGTGTATCACGATACCGTTATTAAAGTAGAAATAAAACGATATGAATTTATTCGCTAACTAGTCCGCAGTTGTTTGCCTGAATTGTTTTTCAATATAACAAACAGTATTTAATTCAGATAAGTCACATATTGAGTAAGTAAAAAAATATATAAGTCCAGTAAACGTGTTTTAACTGAAGACTGAATGAATGCAGGAATGAATGGAAGTTTCTCATAACACATTTTATTCGAGTTTATTAAGCCAGTAGTTTTTAGAAACATACAATTCTGTCGCTGTTATCGTTTAACAATCAATCAGTGTTACTGGAGAGATCCAATCAGGACTTATAAATCGTAATCACACATGTGATAAAACGATGAATGCCATTAATTTTAGTCATAAAAGTCTTTATTTTGTTGCCTTTGATTTATTTTAAGCACCCACTTTTGGCTACGTTGATTTTTCTGCCGTCACGCTAAAAGTGTGTTGTTTTTTTAATGCTTCAATTTGAAATACAAAATTTTTCTGTAGGTAGTAAATTATTAATTACAGAGCGGCTCGCATTCCATTATCTAGAATTCTGTAATAATATTTTTTGTGTTATATAAATATAAATATTATTTATAATGTTACGACAAAGCATTATGAAGTAGTTTCATTTTTATTTTAAACTTACTTTATTAAACTACTATTAAAACTATGGTCTAGAACCTAAATTACTGGTCTGTAGGAGGATTATGTTTTATGCATCGTTTTAAAAGAATGAAACGTCATTAAAAATTTACACATTTAGAACAAAATCATTATCACTCAATGACATTCCTCTGTTACTTTATTTTTACATTAATAATAAGCAAAAAGAATCCAAAATTCATATGACAATTTTTATATGTACTAGGTTTTATTCAAATCAGATATGATCATAATATTATATATATATATATATATACGTATATATATATATATGAATGTTGTATTAGTGTGATAAATTTCTATTTAAATAAAAGAAATCTCTATTATCTTTAAAAAAATTGAATCTAATAACATCAAAGTACGGATCTCATGCACTTTTACTTTCATATTCATACCACACCATTACGATTGGCCATTTAATATTATGTAATCCACCTGAGTGTTAATATCATTCGGCGTATGTAATAAGATCTTTGATTGCTATATTGTTATCACGTGTGACCGACGTCTTGTGAATCGTTTTATCGTGTTATGTTCTGGCCATCACGATTTTATACATTCGTATAATCAAACTTTCACTGCAAAACAAAACGTTTATACACATGATTTCGATTACAGTTAATAAAAAAATATCATTCATTTTTATCTATAAACATTAACGAGTTTACGTGAAAGATATATTGTAACGGCAACAACGAGATAAATCTCATCGAATAATTTTACCCAATTAGTATTGATTATAAAATGTTGAGCTATAATGTCAATAGAATAAACAATTATATTAGGTATGCATATAAAATGTTACACGTAATAATTTTACCTGTTATGCTCCCCACTGTGGTCCCCCGTCGATGTGGACACGATTTTAGAACTAATATAGCCTCGGCTTCAAATGATCACACGTTAAAGTTAATTTAAGCATTTACTATCATTGATGAGCAATTAGTTAATAATTCTTACAAATGAAATGAAAGACGTTCATTGCAGTTATTTTGAGGCAACACAAATGTGAAATTTGCATTCCGTTTAGATAAAAATCTTATATCGGACATATGTTTAGAAACGAGACATATAAACATCAACTCACGTTGTGTAAGTTTGTGTTGGTGAAAGAAATATCAGCTGGTTGTTAAAGTCATATCATATAATACCGGAGTGGCATGGCGACTACTGCCTGACTGTTCCGCTTAGCAAAAGTCGGAAATAAATATGATAGAATGACAACCTCCGCTAGACGGGGAAAAAGAACGGTAAAATTATTAATAAAATACTTCATATATTTTGTAATGGGAAGTTATAAATATATATGTATATAAAACTTAACTTAAACCTTCATTCTATTTTCTACGATAAGATTATTAAGTGTTTTATTGTTGATCTAATATATTTTATATAATCTCACGAGATCAGCAAAAAACCTAGTTCTAAGTAAAAAAACTTAAATAAAATCTTTTTTGAGACGACATTAAGCTAACCCTTCACTTTGAAGGCTAAAACATTACAAATTATTATATAATTTAATTCATCTTATATTATATTGTAGTGACAATTTTTGCATTGTGTTTAAATTAATGATAAATGTTACAAGTTTTCGTTTGTAAGTGGGCGACTCTTAACGAGGATTGATGCGCTAAATAGGATTTAGATTACGTTTGCTGCGGATGACAAAACACCTTGTTTATGCTTTGTATATAATTTCGACAGATAGACCAGTAGGACCAAATACTGGTAAGGTAAAACATAACGTACCCCAAACATCATAGAATTCAAATTAAATAAGCATAATAATGTACTTAATTATAATGGAGTAGCAGATTACTAATCAAGCATAAAAATGAGTTTTGTACTTACAGGCTTCTCGGCGCCTCATTATTCAGTTTTTATAAAATTTATAGTACGCCCTTAAAATAATTTTACACAATCGTCTATTCTAATTAAAACAAATGTTTTCTAGGAATTGTAAACATATTGTATTTCGGAATATATGCAATAAAGGGACTAAAAATTAACTTATACGTACATAACACTCTTCCAATTTTCTATATAGGTTTAAAAATGTATCAAGGTTTCTTTTTGTTAAATAGAAAATCATTCATGCGAACCAGCGAAGCGAATTCACACATGCATTTGTATGTAAACTGAGCTAAACAAAAAATGCCCTTTCGACCGACCACCGTTAAAACTACTAATTAATAAATAGTAATAAAAAAACGTCCCGTCAGTGTTTCAATTCATTTGGAGGGCGGGGTCGCTTTACATTCAAGGGGAGGGTATCCTTCGGAATCATTAGCCGTGGAATGCCGTGGAAGTGAACACGGTCCATAATTTTGATCTGAGCCGTGGGCGGATATGCCTTTGTCTTTAGCTTCAAAAGGACAAAAAAAATAATTCAAATGTCAGTTGATAATATTTATTTGCGCCATCAAAGCATTAAGCACATGTAATTTCGTCTGTATTGTCCAGCGAACTGTCTCAAGTGATGGATAAAGGTAATGGTTACATTACGTCTTTGTGTCATCGTTTATAACTTATCGACATTATACTAAACGAGAATTTAAACCTTGCTTCATACTTTGAAATATTTGTTTATTTACAAAAAATATTAATCATTGCATTTTTTTTTCCAATCTGAACATTTCTTAATTTTAATAATTATATATTACAACTGAGTAATTTATTTTCTATGTAATGTGTAATTACACTAGATTTTTATATCGCAAATCTGCTAATCTCTAATATAAATAAATAGATAAAATATTGTTAATTATAATTCGTTATACTATCCTTTAGGATGGCATGTTAGTCAGTACGTTTAAGTGCATCATTATAGATAACAGCTTTGTCGTTGATAAGATAAAAAGTAAATTTACTTTATTTTTAAAGTCCAAAAGGCTTTCACTTTAATTGACCGAAGTGCTTGAACTATAAATGTTGTCGTTAAATGATATTGTATGAGCTATTTAAAGTAACAGTAGTAGGTATCGTTAATGTCTTAAACGTAACGGAGGGCACTTTCAGTATAGTGAATACGTAAACAAAAATTATTCAATTATATGATTTTATTTACAACTCTAAGCAAAAAACAGGCATTACTTTAAAAAAAAAGCTCATATATAGTTTGAAATAAAATTAACTTGCCTTATTATAAAATAAATACATACTATGATTTAGTCGAAAATTTATTTACGTATTCTGATTTTCATTTTTTATATATTAAATCAGGAGAACATTTAACATTTAATAGTGACATCATCAAATGACTCAGTTCTCTAACGCAATTCTCAATGTGATTTATTGTGGTATTACAGTTCGCAACTAATGTATCCATTGTAAAGATATCCTTAATAACATATTAATTATATATCGATACTGTAATGTCATTGATGTTTTACCCGATGTACATGTTTTGAGAAATAAATGACGTATAAAAGCATTAAAGATATGTTAAGAACAAAAAAAAAATAGGTATATTACGCGAACATTGTATTTGAATAACCACTAATTTGAATAACACTAAGATTAAGATATATTTGCATCGCATCGCATCACATCCTGAACTAAGATTCTTTGATTATTTTTTAACTATTAGTTAAAGAACTCTGACACTAAATCCAAGCTAATGCAATAAATTCATAAGAGGCACACTTGAATGTAATGGCCTGCCTAATGAAGCTTATCTACATGAAGTTATATCTCGGTGTGATTCTAATCTTCTACTATTTAACATTAACACGTAAGCTAAGATCATTTGTTTTTTTTTTGTTTTGGTTACATTGGGCAAGGAATGATATTGTACAGAGTAAAACTGAAGTTATTTTTCAATCTGGTTGGAAATATTGTCGCAAATATTCCTTTATAATTCCTGCATTTCCTCTAACAATAGACAGTCCAATTTATTTGGTCCAATAATTTCTGTCACAAAACAACAATGTCTTGATGAACAATGACTTACACAACATAAATACTCCTACACAAATCAGAACAAGGGTCAATTTTCAGTTACATTAGAAATCGCGAATTCGCAAACAAATACTTTAAGTCCCGTGCGCTAAAATAAAGAGAGACAAAATTGGCTTTTAGATCCATAATTTAAAATACTAATGATAGAATAGTTCTAAAACAATTTTGTACGTCAAATTACTCCTGCAATTAGTTATTGCACATGATTTTATTTATTCCTTAATAAACAATTAAAATAAAGTCTATAAGTATTTTAACAACATTATTCCGAAAACAATATGTATGTAATAAATGCGCGAAACGATAATAGTCGTATCCATTTTAAATGGACGTTTGGTCAGGACAAGACACGACAGGCCGATCTGTGCTTTACGATCTCATAAAACACTGACCAGTTCACGACAGAACGACTTGCCCGCGACAATTCTCCATAGACCATGTTACAATTTGTGCCTTCATTTATATCACCAATATTATTGAGATTTACGTAAGAACTAAATGTTATACATACATATTGCTACAAGAATTTAAAATTTGTTTTTCCTCTGTACGGATACTCCCTCAAACGTATAGTAGCTTTCTCTAAAATGATATTCCTGTTTCATTAGCAGTGAGACAATTTCTAAGCGGATTCATTCATTTCTATTTATACCATCGTCTATAGTATTTATGAATTATGAAATACTCAATTATTACTTCTAACAAATGAATATACTAAGTTAATATTTATAGACTTAAAAAAATAATAATCAGAAAACGGATAATAGGACGCTAATTTACATTAAATGTAAATATTATTATACGAATTGTTTACAGATACATTTAAATACATACAAACGATGATACGTGGAATTATATTAATGTTTGATGTTCAAACATTTACAGCGGTTGTAAATATTATAGCGTCCGAACAGTATTAACAAATGAATGACCCTTCATTCAATGCTTACATATTGAGCTTAAATCTGTAACCGTGATCTGTGCGAGCTCACATAAATCAAATTTAAAGCATTTTTAATGATCTGTCGTAAAATATAAACGAATGTATCGGGAACATTCTCCATTATGGACTATTATGAGTATTCGGTCTTGACCCATTTGCTTCTGGAATGTTTTAAAAGTTTGTTTATTAATTCTAAATTAGTAAAATTGAAATTATACATTGGTAAAGCAAATTAGGATAAAAAACTACTTTGATTAATATTATACTAATATAACACGTTAACTTACGATTGACCATTGAATTTTATTATTTGGCTTAGTTTTTAAAAGAAACACACTAAGTATTGTCTCTGTAAAATTAATGCAGATTAAGACACTAAATTAATTCCATATTTACAATTTTTGAAATAGACTAAGGTCGCATCAACATCACACAAGAAGTAATATTTGTAAAGAGATGAACACGGGTCACGTATCGTAATAAAAAACTGTCAATTTTTTTGCTCGCTACAAAGAGATGCACAATAAAAATGCCAGTGCATTCTTACAAACGAGAATTTATGTTCTATATATGCAAATGAAGGTAGCTTAAACGGATTGCCACAGAGTAGCTGCAACACAGACAAATAATTAATTAACGGATGATCACAACACACCGTTATTTAAATTTTATACGTGCTTATACCAGAATTAATTATTATTGCTTTTGTATATATTTGGAAATACATTAGTGGTCATGATTACAGTTATCATAACACCAAATCAATATTTTCAATGTATATATAAAGTAACTGTTTCGTCAAGCTTTAAAAAAATAAATACAGAAATTGTTAAAATTTCTCAAATTAATCTGTATTTATATACTATTTTGGTTAAAAGAATCCTTACGAAATCTTTCGTGGCGTGCCAAATGTTTAATTATATTGGACACAAGGTACCTTTGTACAAACATTGCGTCATACATTTCATAAAGGCCATCTGGTTTGTAGGCTTTAGAAAGCTATAGAGAAATAAGTGGTAATAAAAATGTAGAATTTCAAACATTGATGATTATATTACAATTGAAAGTCTATGTATGTTATTCATAAGTTTATTTCATATCGATAATATGTTGTCAATAATTACACTCATAATGTATTGTGGGAACAATTTTTCAACCGCAGAAAAATATAACGCAAAGAACTTAGTACGGAATGCGGACAATAGTTTCTATAGCGTGATTCATCATTCCCGACAAGATTATGGGCGGTGAGAATTTACTTCTTTTGTGTTTTTAAGATCTAGGTCATCTTGTTATTTTATTTACTGTCGTAATACAGTTTGCATTTATTTTATACAATAAAAGATTAAAAGCAGTGATTTGGTTGTAAGTATTTAGTTTGTTTTTATTTATGTTTAATTTCAAAGAATTTTTATATTATTGAAATAAATCTGAACACTATTTTCGAAAATAATTACGCAATCAAATCAAACAACAAGTTATACCTAAAAAGTGAAGTATAGAATGATACACGGATAAATTGTTTTACTTTTTTAAATAAAAGAATATGAAATTTGATAACTAAGTTTAAATTATATAAAATTAAAAATGTATGTTCTTTCACAAACTGAAAACCACCTTCAGAAACGCATAGGGAAATATAAAGCGGGCTTTGATGTGTGTATGCATGCAATGGAGTTAAATTACGAGCTCTACCAAATCAAATTGAGTGGATCTTGAAAAAATGTGAATCGCCTTATAAAGTGTGCTAAAATTGAAAGACATGGATATTATTAAAAAGATTCAAATTTAAACAAGCCACGGGAGTTTTTTACGGAAAACGTGCCATATAAAAACAGTTTACCTTACTAAATAAAATCGGGTCGAGACGAAAGTGAAATATAAAAATATATATATATAGGAATACTGTATTGATAATTTTACAAACAAATTATATTTATGAATCTTATTACCATCAAATTATGAACTCCAAATGATTTATATCTCATTCTCAGTATAACATAAAATGTAAAAGAACCACAAAATAGTAAAGTATGCAATTTCGTCTGCAAATTGACTGAAGGCAATTCAAAATGCATACTAGCTTTGTCGTTTACTTGTTGTTCAATCACTAAAAGAAACTTGTTTAATGGATTTCCAACATTACAGAACAAATAATCGTACCGGAGTTAAGGCCTGCCTTATTGTGATTCACAGTTTATCTTATTTTCTTCTATCAAAGTATAGTTTCTCTGTAAAAACTAATTTATTTTTATTGGTGCCCATATGAAATATGTAGGCATACATATGTTATAGAAAGTGTACCAGTCGTATTTGTTTCAGATGCCCGCTTGTCTGTCCGCTCCGCTTGTAGCGTGTTCGCCCGCAGCCACTCGGCGACTCGGTCACGACATGCCGCTCACAAACCACCAATTTGTGGCCGCCCCGTGTTGGTTTTGTTGAAACTAGTATCTTCATACCTTTTACACTTTTTGCAAACTATGCAAACTCGTCATAACTAATAACCTTTATTCTGGAGCAATCATATTGACTTCAAGTTTTAACAGCGCTTATTAAAATATACTAGGTTTTTATTTAACCTATATTCATAAAAAGTAATTGCACAATATGTTTATCAAATATATTATTTCTTTATACTTATCGAAGATATAAAATAAGTAAATAGATAAAAATAAATATTCGGTTCATTAAACCAATAATTGTTTTAATCAATCATACCTTTACCTTTCCTATCTTTTAGACACGACATAGACAAATCTTAACTGACGGTCATAGTTTCAATTACACAAGTTGCTAAATTAGCTGTAGCATTGATTTATTATCATGCTTACGAGTTCATAATATCACATAGGTAACTTGGCATTGTTATGAGTAATGCCTGCGCTTGCGCAATTTGCAATAGTACTCTACTTCTAATCACGATGCTTTTGCACTTCCTTGGTAGTTCAGTAAGTATGGATTAATAAAATTCTAAGCTACAAGTAATTGGCTTAGAAATTACAAGCTCTAATTATATATGAGATACGACGAAATCTTTTTCTAAATATAACTGTTAAATAAATGTATAAACAATATTTACTGTTTAAATGAATGTATAAATTTTGTTGTTTAAATAATTTCTCAGAGATACGCCAGCTTTTTAATCGATTCAATCGTATAATTATGTATACATACAATTTTAAGCGTATTCAAGCTGACAAAGAATGAACATTTTGAGAAAACGAAAGCTCAACATAAATCAGCTGCCCTCTTAATGACGGCGCCGTCACTGTCCGTCAGCGAACACAGAAGAATGGGTTCATTCCCTTCGACCATAAGATATAGATTTTTAATTAAGTTTTTGTTAAAAATTCATTACAGAGTCAGTGACCAATTTCTGGGTACATGCATAAATAACAACGTAATTAGTGAAGGCATAACGTCAAATGCTTATAATGTCAAATTTTTGATACGCGTCGCGTTGACTTTTTAATTAAAATTCTTTTAAACACACATTTCGTTGACACTTTTTTTTTATACAATGTTTATTTTCTACAATATTTTATCAAATAATTATAAATATTCTATTCACATTTAACTTTGTTTCCGTTTGACGTTTTAAGACAATTGTTCTTGACGCTTCTCTACTAGATCTAAGAACTCCGACTCGCTAAGTGCTAACTATACGATATCAAATATTTCGAAACAGTTCCATATATAAGTCGAGACGGCTGTGACAATGTGTTCATGTCAACGCGTTTCGCTGGAGCCATTTGTAAATTCATCTTCAAAGCCAACCTCGGCTTTAACATATAGCAGTTTATATTGAATCGAGCGTAACATATTCGTTTCGTTGCAACTAAAATAAGCTTTTTTAATAGTTTAACGTTCCCAGTGGAATGTGTTGCATTGTTTGTGTACAGCACGGCTGACTATTACCATCGAAATATGACTTTGATGATCAATTTTAAACCTTATTAAATAATAATAATTTGTTTTTGACATTATGTAATCGAAAACATATAAATCCCTCTACAGTTTAACGTCTAATGACATAATTGTTTTTCTATAGACCGAACGATTGAATATAAGAATATTTTCTTTAGTTGCCCTGATGAAACAGCTGTCGCATTTTGATTATCTATTACTCTGATTAATCAAAAATATAAAAAAAATTAAATGAAATGTCATTAATATTATTTTTAAAATTATATGTGAGTCACCTGATTAAAAGTCTTATTAAGTTCTTGAACGTATTATAAAGAATTTTTTATTCATTTTGAGAAATTATTGTTATCAAAATAGTTTTAACCTATTAAATAATTCGTTAAACGAGTAGCTACTCGTTATCATGTAAATCAAGTTTTCGATCAAAAAAATTAAGAACACGTTAGTTTCCGTGTATGCAAATGTACCTATTACTATAAATTTTTGTCACATATTTTAAACACTTAAGTAATATGGAGTAGCCTTTATTATGTTAATATACATATGAATATAATATATTATAATGTGAGATATTTTTTCATTTATAAATTTTTATAGCCAACAATCTAAATGTATTAGCAATACTTAAGGAAAATCATAATCTTTCTAGATTTGGTCCCAAATTGATATGAGTGTCTGATGAATAAGATTATTCAATAATCGTTGAAAATACTATTTAATGACTATATATAGAACAAACTTTATCTATTACCAAATTATGGTTTTAATTGACCCTTAAGTAGTGAAATTGATAAAATATATTGTTTGAATACTATTTAGAATCGGCTCAAAATATCAGCTACAAAATAACATTCATGTTATAAACTAAATAAAAACTAAGATAAATATGAAACATATTATTATTATATTATAGAATTTAACAAAAAAAATTAAATATGATATCCATGATATTATTCACTTTTCATATTGTCATTATCATTACTTACGCTAACAATTTAAAAACGTATCCCACAAGTTACTCGCATCTTTTATATTCTCATTATTTATACGAAAGGAATATGCTTCGGTAGCAAATGTTTATGCCACAATAAGAAATGCTGGGTATAAATATTTTAGGATACCAGTGTGAATGGAAGCCGCATTCATATCTTAAAGTTGACCAGTTTTATGACCGCCATATTGCTTTGCATGCGTAGGATGACAACATAATTTTAAACATCGTCCTGGTTTTCAACGTGACATATTTATTTTTAAGAAATATTTTACATTTAAAACTAATTTAAGGTTATTGTCGTGGAACCATTCGTAATTTAAAATTATTAATGTAATCCCCAGTTATTTATATTTATATATTAAAAAAACTGAATGTAAACCTAATAATGTAAAGTACGTTTTAGGTTATATTTTATTTTATTATGTGTTATGTTTGGTGTCCTTCTCAATTTATTTTTACTTAAGCTATTATAACTTTATAATCATGAGGTTCAAACGAGCGTGCCAATTGACTTCTGTCTAAAGTTTAATTCCAATTACCCAGATAATATCGATGCGATTTTACGTCAATATTAAGCCTAACCTAACCAAATCTTATCTTCTATCTATATAAATCTTATGGTCACCCTATGATGAAAAATAATTTGACCATTTAGCATGTTTATGCAAGAACCTAAAGCAGAAGCCAAGCTTAGTCGAGCATACTATAGAATGAATTACCGCAAAACGATTGAAGATTAAAGTTATTGTAATGGTCTTTATTTCTTAAGAATAATTTGTTTAAAACCGGACTCTGACCTCATCATACTGATCATGTAAACTTAAACAAATGTTCCTCTGAGAAAATTTCACTGGTCTTTTTGAGCATGCTTTCCTGAAATTAATCATCCCAACAAAATACTGTGTGCTGCTGTAAAATAAAATTTGTTCAAAGTAGAGATTGTAGAATTGTACTCAAGTTAAAATCTACAACTTTAACTATCACACTTTGGAATTTATATTCTTTTAAAAGCATTTATAGCAATTTCTTTCCTGTTTTATTAACTTGTGACTTGACTATTATCCTGTCATGTCATCTTTCGAATTAAAAACCGCAACTCAGGTTTTACCAGTTAACAGTGCATTGAAATAAAACTAAAATATTTCGGATTTATT
>DVQP01000345.1:0-24578 GCA_018231745.1 Danaus eresimus
TATATATATATAAATATAGTAATTTATGTATAAATATGTATATATATATATATAGTTATCATAGTTGTTGTTAATCAATTTTCTGGATTACAAAAATTATTAAATCATCTGATCTTTCACTAGTCGAACTACCCCTGCTGCGTCCGTAACTTTTGGGGTGATTGGTTTGCCAGATGTTAATTTCTTTAATTATGATGGGTTGTGGTGCATTCTGGTAACTAAAGCATTTAACTATTAAGCGCCGATTATGGCTCATTAACTTCAGATGACAATTTAAACATTTTTCCAGGCTCTCTCTAATTTATACACATTAATAGTAAAATGTATAAATGCTATTCTTCCCTTGTTTTAATGTAGTTTGAAGACATATAAGGCAAGCAGAAATTTTCAATGGAGTCTTTTTAATACATATGTTTTTAGGCTATAATATCGGTGGATGTGCGGAGTGACGACACTCGATAAAATCCGCAACGATTACGTCAGTCTAGGTGTACGCAACATCGTCGACAAGCTGCAAGAGAGCAGACATCGTTGGTATGGGCATATAAAAAGAAGACCTCCTGACTATGTTGGAAATGTTATGACCAATCTAAACATCACGGGATCCAGACCCAGAGGGCGGACAACAACAAGATGGACAGATGTGGTCAAAAAAGATCTAAAGTCCTGCAAGGTTACCGAAGAGGACGCGTCCGACAGAGCGAAATGGAAGAGAAAGACCCGAAAGGCAGACCCCACGATCAGATGAGAATAATAAATGCCATGGAGAGAGAGAGAGAAAGAGAGTTTTTAAGCATGTGAAATATTCATCACTAAAAACATTTGCATCAAATATTTGAAATATGAATATTATGTTATATTTAAACTTGTAATTATAGTACCAAAATCGTATTGTGTCAATGATGTAGGTACATTTTGATTACAGATATTTTTTATACTACATAAGCCTGTATTTACATCGTTTAATTTAATTCAGTCAATCAATTTAAATTTAATTCAGATTAAAATTAGTGGAAGTTTATTTTGTGTGCAATAAGGAATATACGAATTATATTTTTTTATATCATGAATAAAAACGAGGTCAGTCATGTTTTGGTCTAAATATGTTAGAAGTGTTATAATAAATATGGTTTAAGCAGCAAAATGATAATATTTACATTTTAATAGTAGTTTTATATGTTATTTTATTATTTAATTAGTGCCAACTTTCTTTGCCAAATACAAGCGTGTACCTCTTTATGATTTTTGACTCAAATAGCATACTATTTTCATAATGCAACCTTATGAAACCAATGTAATGTAAAATTATATTTTACTTATAGAGCTACTATGAATTTATAAATATTTTGGTGCATTCAATTTAGAAAAAACCATTAATAACTCGAAGAGTATCCTATAAAGATTACATTATATCTTTTGTTTACTGTCCTGTTATTGTATTGTTACACAAATAATAGTTTGCATTATCAACTTAAATCACGCTGCAACGACTCTTTAAAAGTTATTTTATTACTTTTGATGGCTTATCGATATTTCAAATTGTGGTAATCAAAGAATTGATGGTCAATTTATTACTTTATAAGATGTTATTTTATTTCCTTTTAAGAATCCATAAAATAATTCAATTAAAATATTGGTAGAAGAAAAAGAAATCCATTATTTTACTTGCATTTTAAGCTTTTATTTGAAGGATTTTCGATTTTTGTATCGGTTTTAGATGTGCACCATTTTATACTAAACTTATTAACAATTTCAAAAGCTTTTCAGAATAAAGAGCATCATAACCAAAAATAAATATAAGTAGGTTTTAGTATTATTAAAAGTGCATAATTTTCATCATTTTATCAGTAATACAATCCAAGTATACTAAATTAATGTCTATGGTCAACTTCAAAAAATAAAAGATATAATAGAAGAGAAATCAGATTCTAAACAAATAAAAAAAAAAAAAAATTATTAACCAAGTTAAGCTAGATCGCTAAAATAATTTACTTTTTTATATTTTTTAAACGTCTTCTCAAAAATGGAGACAGGATAATGTCAAACTTAGAACATTTATTCAATGTCCTCATATCTTGATTTAGGAAAAATACGCCATTACTTTAAATATAATATATAATTTATAAAATTCTAGAAAACGCTAACACTGAGTACTGCTTACTGAGTAATTGACAGCTTTGGGAGCGAAGTCTGTGCGAAGCATTAAAAGCCTGATAAACTGAACTGCTCGTCGGTAATTCAACTAAATATTGGTTGTCAGCAAGCGACAAGCTGATAAAATTATGTAATGATTACTTAATTTAACTTATTTTCCATAAATCAAGTTTGAGTGTGAATATTTTGAATATAAAATCACTTCTTTCCCATTTCATTTCCATTAGATAGTATTATGAAACTAATATCGCTCTAGTAATGTAAAGAGTCCATTCCTACTTAAGAGTACTTTTAAGGTAGCTGTAATGCTCGCCGGCCATTACTGGATATTAACCAGTAATGTTTATTGTTCTATGCTAGAACGACTGGTCATGAGAACGGTTTACTTGTATTATAAAAATGGTATGAGAATATATTGTTATAGTTTGAAAATGTTTAGTACGTCAAGAAACCGTCTGGACCCCAAATGAATTCTACGTCTCCGAAGTTGTATACAATATTAAATATTTGAAAGTACTTTCCGATTATTTTTCTATTGTACTAACTTTTGTAAATTAAAGAACCACGCTAAATAACATAAATTATTTCGTCAGTTTTAAGTCTAGCAACAAAATTTTTCATTGCGAATATAATATCTCGAAATGTGATAACATATCTTCCGCTTAGTTACGTTGTGGAGTAAAATCATAAAAAAATAATATACGGACACCATAAAATGAAGGAGCATAGTCACCCGTGCGTGTGAAAAAAGGATTTATGATTTTATTGCGGTTATTTCCAATTTTATTGGATGAAGCAATGGCGTAAATGATTTAAATTGGTTCTACGACATTCCATTTTATCACTATTTTTATATGATGAGTATCATAAATACAATTTTCCCCCATCTTACTGTTACTTTCCTTAGATTAGTAAATAAACCCCAGAAAATAAACCGACTCAGTTTGTAACGTGAGAAATAATTTCCATATATTTTAAATTGTATATGAAACTATTTTTTTTGGATACTACATTTTCTATCCGAGAAACATTAACTTTCATTTAAAAGTGTACACAAGAAACATTTTTATTTTATGTTTAAAATGATTTTGTTTCTTATTTATTTTTCTGAAAATTATAACATTTATTTTGTTAAATACATGTTTTTATTGTGTACATTATAAATGGTTACAATCCCATTTATACATATATTTATTAATGAAATATTAAAAATTAAAGTTACGGGTAAGTACTAATAATGCAATAACTATATATCTAAGTGGAAGTTTGTGATAATTTAAAATGGCTGCTAATATTACAGTAACGTGAACAAAGATTTAGTGTTGGATAGGCAGAATGTACGATCGTATCTAAGGTCTTTAGAGACACGTCAGTACCACAGAGGTCATTCATAATTACTCGTATGCATAATTCGCTATTAAAATCAGTAATTATAGAATTAAAATTATACTCGGGAATGTAACTCAGTTAAAAACAAAATGGTGCGTAAAAGTTGTGACGGTATAATAGTAAAAATAAATAATTTCTATACAATGTGCCACTGGTGCCACTGGGTTGGTTTTTGAAAAATAAAACCGTAAAACTAACAGAGCTGGTGCAATGTGTTTACTTTTGATTGATGGCACTTTAACCAGTTCTATGAAATCAAGAATTAAATGAAATTCTAAATCTGTGTGAAAAATCGTATTAAGCGTGGTGTGAGTGAAAGTATGTAGGTAAGAATATAAGTATGTGGATTTAGATGGTTTAGGGTTAGGATATGCAATACTTATTTTGCAGTGATATTGGCGTTATTAAAAAATAGTTGTAGTTTTATGCTATAAATATACTCACACAAACTTTCAGCGGGCCCGTTCACTTCGCGGGCCCGCTTTAAATTGGTTTCTGTTCAACTGCTGGTAGCCCCTTCTGAAATCAAAACACGTGATTAAAAAACGATATATAATTTTTAATGACATAGTCGTCTTATCATCAAATTAGGATTTCGGATGATTTTTAAATGTATTTTTTTTAGAATTGGCTAAGCTGGAAAAGTAAAAAAAAAATTGCTGAGCTTTTCGAAGTTTGGAAATTAGACGCAAATCATCTTCAACCAAGGTTTTGGGTTTCTTTGGAAGAGGAATGATTTGTGCATCTTTCCAAACTTTCCAAAATTTGCAAGAACAGATAAAATAATTAAGAATATAATATATAGAATTTTGAATATAATATAACAGCTAGCTCTAGCTGAACTTATGGACATGCTCCATTGAAAAATCAGGAGTTGTAAGAAAATTTAAATAAGGCGGTTTTTAGCGCTAACAGTAACCTCTGTTAAAGGAAATTGCTTGTTTTGAAGTTCATTTGTAAATGTTGATGCAAGTTTTGAGATCCGATTTACCAACTCGAGGTGTATCAAGAAATTTTTAGGTTTTAGTTGAGTTGCCATTTTGACTAGTATAGTTTATGAAGAGTAGATGTGTATATTATAATGTACTGATTTCCCGGGTCAATATTTTTATAACGATTTTCATAATGGTCATCTTATTTGAGTATTGTTTCATATATCTTTACATTCTATATTTTTTTCTAATGTAGCTGTGACATTTTGCATTCGTTTCCCTAGAATATCTTAAAAAATAAATTTTGGATATTTGAATGCGATACGAAATTAATAGTTTTTTATTATATATATAAATTTCATACAGTGAGAATGAAAAACAATTTCTATCTCAATATCTCGATAAATCTTACATAAAAATATTAAAAACAATCGAACTTTACCAAACATTGGTTCTAAAAAGTAAAAAAAAAGTATAATTAAGTCTCTCAATATATATTTTTACCATCTGCTATTTTCTATTGTGAGGTTCTAGCCCAACCTTAATTCTTTTCTACGAAGTTCATGATATGTAAAGTTCCAAGGATAAGACGAGGAAAAATTTTTGAAGGAGAGCAAAGTGTAAAGAAATTTAAAATATAAATATTTGAAAAGTCATTTCTATGGAAACTTTTGTGGACCGTCTTCCTAGTATAGATCAAAATAAGTTTAAAAAGTTCATCGATACGTTGAACATTATTATTCTTAAATCGAGGCAATCATTTAGGATTTATTGCTTCATCTGTATTTCTTTGAATAGCATTTTTATTTCTCCTTTCAATTCTATTAAACGATTGGCGTAAAAAGTACACTAGAGGTAGACTTAAGTTTATTTCGTTCAGTTTAACAATTTAACATAAAAAAGCCATAAAATCGATGGCAACTTTCAATAAATTTCATATATATAACAATATTAGTATGATACTTGTTTAGTATACTGGTACTCGTTAGATTTGATAATCTTAGTTTATTCTAACGTTGCGTCTTGGGTACCAACACTTAAATATTATAAAAGCTTATTATATTCTTATGTATTTTTAGTAGAAAATAAAACTGTATTTTTATGTATGCTATTAGCTACAAAGTATACTTCAGAAACTGTGTCAGTTGAATGAAGACCCTTAGCCTTTTTAAATCACTCTTCTTTAGCAGCAATTTTAGTTCTTTGAAATATCGTGAATAACTTTAGGAATAAATAAAATTTTAACATTTATATCTTTAGCAAAACACGGAAAATGAAATAGAAATTGTGATTTTAGGAATATGAAACTAATTCAAAAAAAAGGTGTCTATTTACAGTCACTATGGAAGTCCCTTCTGACCGGGTCAGGCTGTTTGCTGTCATAAAATAAATTTCATTACACTATACGCAATGGGATAGGAGCGCCCTTATCTCAGCTTGAAGTGGTAAAATGCCTCCGACCATCGAATTATTTTGATGGAAGGACGATTTATTTTATACAAAAAGGTCTTAGAACTATTGTTCGTAGCTATCATGTTAAAATATCTGTTGGCTTTGATGGTTTTCTTTGTTTACTTTCAATTACAGCTGGTAATGCTTTTGATAAAAAGGAGTTGAAGAAGTTATATATATTTCGTTTGATGTTCTGCGATCTTATTTAAAAGTAATCTGGAAGGAAACTATAAAAGAAATAACTTTCTAAACTCGTGACCCGAGGTTGAATTCGCTTTTACAAACAATAAATACAATTAACCTAAATGCGTTTTGTAAGACAGTAGAGTTTGGTGCATAAAATATCATAATACTAAAATATATACATTTTTGAGATTATAATTGCTGAAATGCGAAATTATTTACAGAGTTTTTATTCAGAATATTATATTTTTTCAGTGAATTACCTCAGCCTTCGTTTCTATCAAGTTAATATAAATAATCGTCATAAGTAACGGAATCTTTATTTTTAGCTTCATTTAAAACTCTTGTCTGTGAACCGTATAGAAAAGAAACCATACCAATCCATTTAATACTTTTGGAAAAAACTCTTAGTATATTACCACAATCACTTGAATATCGTGCGTTAAAAAAATATTTTTGATGTGACCTCATTTCATATTGTCACTGAACGAGTGCATCTCATTTACTGGAAGGCAGCCAAAGTCGAAAGCATTTCACAATACGTCGGATATATATGATAAGCATTACTAAAACTAATTTAAAATCGTAATGTGCTATAATAAGATGTATATTAGATATTAAAAATTTGCGTCTGTAAAAACTGAAAAAAAAAAATTAAATAAGAACTTAAAACTTATTCTTGGTTAAAAATAAATATAATAAACCATTAGTTTGTTTTTTCTGCTAAAAGAAAAATATAATGTCTGGTCTTTATCATCACTAAGCAAGTAATATTACGAATTATATAATTCTATTCAGTAAAATCAGAGGGAAGAGTTTCTATTATAATTACAGGTTTTAGTTTAAAACAAATTATTTAGGGATATCCCATTTTCAGTTAGACCTTTTGGATATTATATGGCGTGTTCATAATTTGTGTTACTTGAATTAGGAAAGGCACACGTGAGAGGCCCAAACTTGGTTCTAATCTCACTCGTGCAGTTGCGAAACATTTAGTTCATTTAATACATTTGTTGGCAGTTCACAAAAGGATAGCGAGTGCTTTTAACGAAAGGGTAACTCATTAATTTATATGAATTTATAAAACGCACTTATAATTATTTACTCTGCTATTTTTATTCATTAGATATTACGATTAATAAAGTTCATAATATTACGATAAAACTCATTCATAACATCTATTATAATTATTATCAATACTATATAGAAATCGCTTGTAACTTATTAATACACCCGTTCACTAGCGGTTTGATTCGATGCAGTGGTTCCACAGCACGGACTAACTTAGTAACTTGGTTTTATTGCTGTTAGATTACTTCGAACTATAAATTAGCACTATTTTCAACACAATTTAAGTGAGTCAACGTTTTCTGCAGTTAAATATATAAACTAACAGTCGGTAATATATTATAAAGATACGAGACTTTGAGACCAATCTAACTTTGCTATTATATATTTCCCACTTTTAATCATGAACTAGATATGCTGCAGCATCAAAAGTTTCGTTATTTTTGAATGTACTTCCATGTCAAAATATTATGATATTACATTTGGCCAACTGCACATACTTAGTCGCTATCAAATTTCTGCAATTTCAACTGCAGCTTTAGAACATTCCCAAAGGAAACAAAGCATTCAAATTTATATTGTGTTTGAAAGAGACCGGAACTGTATTCAGTTTTTAATTATTCCCATGTTACATTTCTATATGAAAACATAACACTAGAATAATATTCTATGAGCACAAATTTCATCGGTTTTATTTCATACATTCATTACTCTAATCTATATAACTATGTCAAAGTTTCACTCTTTGCTTCATTATTTATTTATTTACTAGCATTTTAAAAAAGCTATTAATATATCTTTAAACATATTTTTTTTTCTTTATATCATAACCTCAATATGATAATATTCAATTTTTCAACTTTTTTGCACAAACAAACACAAAATTAATCTTGAGCTTTATTTATTTTTATAGAAATGTAAATAAAGACGAAACCTCGTAGCATGAAATGGATTCATCACGCTGGTGCCGGGTCCATCGCATTGCATGGAGAGGAGCTTCAACAGTAGCTGGAACTTGCTAATCAGGTTTATGTTTAAAGGGACGATGTCTAACGGGCTTTAAACGTTCAACTCCACCGTCCAAACTCCTCTCTCTACCTGACCAAATTTGAAAGTAACCTGCTAGGGCTGTCTTCAAAGTTCGTTCCAAGACAGAAATTTATGTTACTTCTGGACAGGTCTATGTCTTTTGGCAGGTTGTAGAGAGATTTAACTGTTATACCTCTTGCTCCTATTTCTACTGCGTACAAGTTTTTAACGAATCTATTCTCATTTAGTTTGTTAATGAGCTTGCAATACCTATTGACCTTCATGGTACGGTCTTTGAGGATATTGGTTTCCCAACGAACCGTCAGCTCTACTTAAAATTAAAAATATAAAAATATTTCTGGCCTAGACGCCGACGCACAAATATTCTCCGAGATTTTAAATTGCCTTTCATTCGTATCCATCATTAAAGTCCAATACAAAGTCGTTGTAATAATTGGGTAATGCTTGACGTTTCATTGTGTGCCTTTCCTCACAAAACCTTTTAATAGCTTAAGGTTATATCTTTTTGCTCTTGCTATTATTTCTTTTTGTTCTAACTATCTAACACTAACTGCTTCACGTATGATTTCTAAATATTAGTCTCTGTATTGGCGATATTAGTCCCGATCTTTATATAGTATTTATGTTTAATATATTCATGTAATTGAATTTAAATTAATTTTAAATTATGTGCATTGTCAGTTGAAATTATTTTATATAGTTTAGATTTCTCATTACTGGCAACTTGTTTCACATGTCTTAGAAATAATTTATATAGGACAGTTCCATATACTTTTAATAAATAACTTTGACATGTAGGTTTGATTATAATAAAATATGACTCAATCTGAACTTCTTTGAGCCATACAGTACTTAACAATCTTCCATACATTTATCACACACAACTTTTATAATTAAAACACATTATTTACAAATAAATAAATTCAATATATTTTATTGTATTAATTGATCACATAATTTTAGTAGTATTATTAAGCACTGTAGACGCTTAATGTACGGCACCTCTTATATGGACTTAAGTTATATTTCTCCTTAAAAATCATATCTGTAATACTTCAGTATCGTAAAATACCTTACGGTAGTAGGCTATAATTTGATGTATTAAGGTTTATTATTGACATCTAATAGTGATTTTGACATTCACTTTCGATACTCAAGGTTTCATTTCTTTTGTGTACATAATAAACCTGCAAAAGACATCTCCCTTTATTGAATCAAATTCACAGAATTCTTTCGTTAATTTGATTTATACTAAGAGATAAATATAAAGGTGTGCCGATATAATAAAAAAAGTAAGTTAATAATCAAAATGTTAGAACCATTTTAGTGTGATTTCTGATCGCCTCAACCATGACTTAAATTACTCCTAACATAATGAAATAAAATTCTATGAAGGAAGCTCGGTATGTACTCGGAAACGTTTCAGGGCGTTTCAAAACAAACCATTTATAACTTATGTTTTGAATCGTGTTGCTGACTACAATGAGTAGATATAGCAAAAACTTTTCTTGTTATAAAGGTCTGAAATAGGAATTTATAATTCCGTTGCAGTTATACAATATTTGTAATGTGTTTTGAAAATAACCACGTCCCGGGAAGCACTCAAGGTTCGAACATGAAATACTTTATGTTCTATAGAAATTACTTTTTATTCATATCCAGTACGTCTAATTACTAATTTCATTTTAATAAAGTATTTTATAATACATTAGAAAGCATTTCAGCACAGTATACAATAAATTACTCTAACATGAAAAAATACAGGGTTTCATAATTTAATAATGATATTTGAAAGGTACTATCACTTAACTTTCTTTATAATAAATGCGTAAAAATGATCATGTTTGACTTTTATAAACGTAGTCGACGCTTCCCAGTAACGTTAATTTGCCAACTTTTGTTGATTTTGATGTTAATCAGTGTTTAGGTTTAGGTAAATCATAAATTTTAGTTTAAAAATTAAGTGTATTAAATTATACAAAGAGCTCACTAACTTTATTCAGCACATAAAATATCCTCTCAATTTTACTCAACTCTAACTTTGAATAATTATTATAATTGAGCTCATGCCGTTTCTTTAATTGTTGAAACGGTCACTTTGACACATTGAAACTGATTCCTCCACTATCTTGAAAGCTGTTAAAGAAGTCTTGGATTGAATGACATTGATTACATTATGTCAATTTCTCACAGCCCATTTGACTAGGATACTTATTGAAATACCCATGTTTGGTGACTGAATCACTGATGAATATTCCTCCAAGCCCTTGCTTTACTTTATAATGGCATGATAAAAAAAAAACATTACATTCTAATTTACCAACGATCACAAAATTATCTCCATTATCACAACTCGGATACATTCAATACAATTTACGACTTTTATCATAACATTTAAACAGCTGAATTGGGAAATTTATTGCCTTTAATTTCAAATGTTAATTTTGAACTTGTTCCTATTTACGTTTCCTCAAAAACCTATTATTGTTGTCATAAGTTATTTAAAGAAGAAAAAATACATATTAATCGAATTATCTTTTTTTTCATCTCATCATTTATTACAGTCTTACTTTGAATAGGTGACTAAATAACATATAGCTTATATATAATATAGCTTAAGCTTCATCGTTTTTGTGGACGCATTTTAAATATATACGACGCATATCTGTCATAACCTTCTTTGCATAATATTATTTGAGATATAGTTCTAGAAACGAAGAATTAATGTTTGAATTCTAAGACAATTGTAAAACCACACACGAACTATTGTATTGTTGTCTCTACATCATATTTAAAGATATTAATATTAGAAGAAGCAACCTTTGTTCTTCCTGTCTTTAATCAAAGTCATGTTTTGTAGATAACAAATCTTTTGTCAGATATACTACGCTCGTTAACAAAGAAAATTAACTACACTATACACAGAGCATTCATACGATTCTAGTTTTCTGAAATAAATATAACATTTTCAAGAATGTTATTACTGGCTGAAGCCAGTGCAGCGTGAATTAGGATTAAAACCATAATATAATCTTGAAAGTAATCATGAAATTGAACTGTTTTCTATTAACAATTTTAAGATTAAAAATTGTTAAAGATGAACAATACATTTGGAAACATGATAATTTCCAACTACCACATTATTAATTTAAGTTGAAATCTACATTCATTGTTTGTACGTCATAAGCCTTAAAGCGTTCTTTCTGTTTTAGTAAGTGTCTATAATATTCTAGCGACCTAACGGACATAATGTAATGACTCTCTATAAGAACTAAAATTCATTCTGTCATGAAACTTTTACTACAAAGCGGTTAACATAAGAAATAAAAATTTGTTTTTAATATGATAGATATAAATAAAATATATGACAGACGAGAACAATGTAATTAGATCACACGTTAAGGCATTTCTGGTCCGCAAAAGGACCTTTGCGAAAACCTTATAAAAAAATGTGTTAGGGTTTTACGATTGTAGTGATTTTATTTTTCGTAATTGTTACAGAATGAGTACTTATTATCTTGCAAAATAAATGGTAGCAAGATATCTTCGACTTAAATTACGAAATGCATAACAAATATTCTCATTTGGATGACGGACTCATGACAAAAACAGAAAACAATATTGATTTCAAGCCATTTAATATTATAAATGTGAAAGTTTTTAGGGATGTATTTGTTTAATGAAAATTAATTATATTTTGGATTTTACTTGACTTAAGTATCAGAATAAGGAATACATATGCCATAATTGATTTCCAAATTTCTAAAGTTCACGCAATATCACGGCATGTTTGTTTTATTTTATTTCGCGACACAAAGACAGACTTTAGTGAATGCTATTTGTAACCACATATATATTTTTACTCTAAACTCTTTCTACTAGCAATTCCAAAGCATATGAAGGCATAGTTGATGACAAAACTAGTATTTTATAATAAATATTCACTAAAATCTTTTATAGTCACGTTAAAATTGTTCGTAGGCACTGAGCTGCATAATAAAATTCTGAGTCTTATAATTTTGTTGTAGTTACTGATATTTAATTATATTTTGATATTTACATCAGAGTAGCATGTGATAATTTGTATTATATTAGTTTACATAACAGATCCTTGAAACTTTCCCGGTATGTTTAGTTACCAAGCAAATAGTTTTATTCAGTCAAAATTAATAAAGTTATAATATAAGCCCGAATAATCTTGTGTCGAAACTAACAATAGTGGTTGTATGAAGCCTCGAAGCATTGAGTTTCAATCTTGATATTTATTAATCACATTTGATATAATTATCTTTTTATTATAAAAATTATAACGTGAATATAGTTTTCAAACCATGAGCATAGAATCTTCGTAAAATAGAGTACGTGTTACATTTACATAGGTAGAAGGAATTTACTGAAATACAGTATCTTAATCGTAAAAAGTTGTTATTCTAAATTTATCAATGAAGACTATAGAATTATTTTCTTTTGGACTTAAATGTAACTCAGATTTGTGAATAAAAAAGACACTTTTAAAACATAAGAATAACAAAATAACTATAAAAATTATTGAACATTTTGAAAGCCAGTTATATTAAATTTACATGTATTAAAATAGAAAAAAGAAAACCAAATGATCCTATTCTTCTATCTCATTTATGGAGAGATTTTGCAAAAAAGTAATAATAAAAAAGTTCCGTCCTTTCAACATTATCCCCTAAGATCGTGTATAAGCCTTTGTGACAAAATTACACTCATTCGTCATATTTTTTTCTTTTACTTGTTATAAATACAACATTCAGGACATACATGTTTTATTATCGCTATAAATCCAAAGTTAAAAAATAAAACCTCTACAATTTCAATTGCATTTGTATCTTAGTTCGTGTATCTTCTTTATTTGATTATTTGGTTTATTTGGCATAGTTGGATTTGATAACAATAACATTAATAAAAAATTACCCATAAAAATACAACTGGACGTATGCTCTGTCATGAACAAAATCAAGAATGAAACCTACAATCTTTAAGGGGGTTCATTTGTCAACACCATGAGGCGAAAATGATCTACAGTCAAGGCAAGGCACTCGTCAGGGATTCCAGACCCTCAAATTCAGGGAGATCAAGGACCTAGGACGAGTGGCTCAATTCGGTTGGAATAACTACATTGAAAAATATTCTAGTTCCAACTGTGCACCGAGATTAAGGGTCGAATTATTTAGAAAAAATTTAGGAATGTAAACAAATTTATTTGATTTAAGCACTCATTATTAGCAAAGAGCTAACGTTTATCTTTTCCATAAATTGGCGATAAAATCTATGCTTATATTATTGCAATGTATTTACTTTTTCTCAAAAATATTATTAAGAAGAAAGAAGAGATAAATTTAAAATGGGGGTAATTCAGCAAGATGTCACGACCACTCTAGCAGGTTACGTAAGATTCATCCTCTCACGTAATCCTTCTTCGTTCCTGAAAAGGACAATTTCTAAAATAATATTTTTGTTGAGTAAATAGAATATACGGTTAAAAAACAGTTTTCCTATCACGTAACATATTTATACACTTATTCGTATAAAATTATTTAAAAAGTTGTTAAAAATTTATTGAGTTTTTATCGCGTAAAATATGAAACTGTAATGAGATTTTTGTTTGTTTAATTCATATAAAATTTAACTTTTATAAAGCTTTTATATCAATTACATAACCAAAACACAAATGCTTATTTCCTTCGATTTCTGTAATAATGTTCTCAATTTCTGGTAAAAGTTTGTCATAAAAGTAGCTCCTGCAGAGCTATAGTGCAAAAGTCTGTCGAGTACGTTTTATTTTCTCTTAATTATTTTCCTCATTGTAGCATTTGGTGAATTTAACCTGGATAACTAATATAAACAAGTATAAAATTATTTGAAAGTAGTTTTTTCCTTTCACATAATTTATTTGTCGATGTTGGTTGGTACTTTGTTTTCAGTACCGCCTATTCACAATAGTGAAAACAGTCTATAGAACTATTACAACTTATACACACGTGGGAAAAAATTGTAGTCAAATTAGTTCAGTATTTTGGTTTTTGCCTCAAACATAATAAAATATAATAACTATTATTGATGCTATACATATTTCACACACATATTTTTTTTTTAATCCAGTGATACTTAGTTTATGACTTTAAATGTAAATAATTAATAAATACACATTATAATAATATATTCTTTTGCAGTTGTTTCTTTCTAGGCCTGAACTATCCAGCAGCTCATAATTTTCTGCAAGATTGTGATAATTTCAATATCAATTGACTGTTTCTTTTTATACTCTAACTTTTGACAATAACTGTAAAATAATCGACATATTTATGTATGTACATAAAAGCGTTTTCACAAAATAATATATAATATAATTAATTTAGTTACCAGCATATATCGTAAATAAATTGAAAGAAGTCTGGAGCTGTCCGAGCGTTTCAATTAAATGTACAATTTTTTTTTTCATAGTCATTATGCCCTTACCTAAAAAATAATACAATATCCATATTGAGCGAAAAATTAAAAATTTAGAAGATCTGCTTAGTGGTTGTCATATTTTTGACACGAATTTATTTCGTATTTATAAAAAAAACTCGGATAAATTCATTGTATCTTCTATTAGTAATTTATAAACTACTAAACGTCAAGAATCGCCGACATTTTAGCCATTTTATATGCAACAGACCATATATCTTTTTCTTATTGATTATAATGATTTTTTCTGGATAATATCCATAGCTAATTAAATAATTATTGTAATTAACATGAAGATTATAATAACTAAATTTAGCATCACAGACTATGGCACTTATAACAATACGTCGTATTTTACATTTATGTCTAAACTGTCACATCATCTGAATTATAAAAAACTTAAGTTTAACATTTATAATTGAATATTGACAACATCTTCATAAATATCTCACACCTGTATTTTGTAACAGCAGCAATGTGACTATTTTATTCTCGTGACATATCTTTCTTATTTAATGAATGAGAGATATAAAACGCTCAAACAGGGTTCGTAATCCAAGTCGTAAACTCCAACTACACAACACTCGTTATTGTAAGTAAATCCTTGTACCATTCATTGGACTTGGCCCTCACATTTTGAGCTCAAATAATTTATTTGGCCTACATGTGGGTTAATCTTAATCTCTTCTGTGTTCGCATTAACATTCGCTTATTGTTTTAACTGAGCTGTATTATGTCCACGGTAAAATAAGCAGAAGTAATGCAACATTATATTTTTCGTATAACCGTTTTAAATCAAATTCTTTTTCATTTATTATTATGAAAATATTATATAATTTACAATCATGTGTAATTATATTATATCCAAAAATGGAGATAAGCTAAAAGCTTTTAAACAAATGTTTTGCTTCTAGTTGTATGTTATTTTATTCCACAATTTCAGTAAGCTTATTATATGGTTGAGTTTTGTTTCAAATGTATATTGTTTATATAGAATTAGTACATCACACTATTTCTCTCATCACTCTAGCTTTTCAGTTTGTAAATATATATTACAAACAAAATATATTTTTTAGTATTTGATGTTATTGTTGCAATATAAACGTATTATGTTTAAAAACCAATAGTCATAAATAGAATAAAGACAGACAGGGGAATTTTAAATTCATGCTCTCATTTTACTCCTTGTTTACCCTAAATCTTTGTGTACTCTAAATCGTCACAATAAACAATTAAGGACAACTTAGTTCAAGTGTATGAAAGGAATAGATTTGGAATAATTTTAATAACCCTGTAAACTAAAAATAATAAAACGTAAGATACATTATATAAACGAGTGGCCATCTAGTTAGTTAGTTTTATCAAATCATAATTGAGTTTTCATACAGTATATTTCTTAATACTATTGCTTGGTGTTGAAGCTTTTGTTCGTGGTGTACTAAAATTGAATTAATATGCACGTCTTCTCTACATAACTTCTGCTACAATAAATTCCTCCTTCGGCAAAGAAAATGAACTTCGTTATTCACACCATATATTACACTGGCACTTTGTTTTCCTCAAATTATATTTAATTCAGAATTGTTAAGGAAATTAATTTTTATTCATGGTGTCCAAAAAAAATCTAGCTTTTATTTAAAAGTACTCATTTTTGACTAATTTAGAATCAGGTATTTTAAGTTATTAAGGGTCTGGGAATACGCCAAAACATTCGAATAAATCATAAAAGTGGTATCTGCATAACCGTTACATATTATGTTCTAAAAGAAACAGTTTGTATAAAATTAGACTCAACTTAAAATAAAATTTTAATGCAAAAATTTTCACTTAAATAGAGTATAGAATACCGATTGAGAGAGGAGAAATAAAAATCTTTCACTTTTATTTTAAACTTAGGAAAATGCGGGCAGATTCAATATATAAGAAGAAAAGGTAGAAAGGTGAACATTATAAAGACAAGATTTTCTTGTTAACGAAGTAAGAAAGCAATATTGTTTCTAGACCTGATAGGATGACTGGATAGAAATTTTGTATTGGTCAGATTAATAAAGACCATTGGTAGCATAAATACACCCACTAATTTTATTAGTAGTAACTAGTGAATAAACTGAAAAACATTGGCAACTAACTAAAGGCGTGTGATGTCTAAGTAAATCAAATCACTTGGATATTAAACGAAGAAAAAACAACTGATTTTAGAAGAGTTTACTTTTTATGTAGAAAATTTTATCCATGAAAATCTATGACAATATTAATATTTTGTAACAAATTATAATATTAAATCTCAATTCAAATTCAAAATTAACTATAATGATTTTTGAAGATAATATTCTATGTGTTTAAACAAGGTCGATGTTATCATTAGTTTAAAACAATGGTAGCCTAAATTTAAATAAATCCGACCACGTAACCCTCAAACTTTGAGATTAAAGTTATTCAACAATCCCAAATTAAATCTCCTTTGCTTCATTGAGACTATTAATGAATTGCAACAGCTTTGTTCATTTGTTATATGAGATTTATTTAAGTTAATTGTCAGCGAAAGTCGGTTTAATTTTTTTTCTAATTGAAATAACTTTGATCATTGGATGTAACTTAATCAATATTTGTAATATTTTTTTCATTTAATGGATCAGTCTGTAGCCACATCAGGTATCCATTTAATTTACAAAAAAGATACTTCAATTAAAAACTGAACAATATTCACAAGTCAATACTTTAAACCGAAATTAATTTGTAATAATTTTAAAATATCATTAAAATGTAAAATATTGTCTGTATTTCTAAAAAAATATATAAAATTATGGTCAGAATAATTTATATAAATAAAAATTGTAAAGCAATTGATAAAACAAAAGCTCAAAATTGTGTGAATTAAAAAAATATATCATATGTTAGAGTCATTAGGAGTGCTATAGCAAAAAACCAGAAAATGTATTACAATTGAATTACAAGAACTTAAAAAGAGGTTTTCACTTCAAATTCCAAACCGACATTTTGAGAGCATTATTTATACTTTTCCTTATGAAATACTTTGAAACGTTGCTTAAGGATTTATAAGAGGACTTAGAGAAAGTAATTCCAGTTGGAACGTCGAGCCATCTCTAGATTGTATTGTTCACTTGACTGTTTTAATATTATTTTTAAACTGTTATTGTTTCATTCCAAATAAATGTCTATTGTTACTTTCGGTTCGGATTAATTATGAGATTTTGAAAATTTTCACCTCGCTTAAGTTTAATTACATGGTAATAACCGGAGAATTTATTTAAAATTGGTAACAAAATGTTTTTTAGTAAAACTTTACGAAAAATCTTAAAAATAAAGCCATTACGATTTCTGCAATCCCGACTTGGTCTTTATAGGAAAAAGTGTATCGTAAAAGTAAAGTTGCCGGAGAGCGATAACGCAGAGGACTGACTGGTATAGTTTTATTACCTCTTCGTTATTTCCACTAACTTTTATATGAAGCCAATCATGAAGGTCGTCGTAAAATTCAAACTGTAAACTTATTTTTCTCTAACATACTAATCTTAGAGTTAAGGCGACTGCACCATATTTTTTTTATTAACACCCAGTGTCTTGTTAATTAGTAACATAGATATTTATTTTTTTTCTTGATAAAACTTTACATAATTTACATTTAACATTGTACTTACACGCTTTATATTTGAAACGAAAAAAATTGTTTCTCGAACAACAAAGACGAGTTCAAATTTCAAAAATATATTATGGCCATAATACATAAGTGAGAACGGCAAAGTATTTAAGTTGTAATTATTTGCAACTATTGTTTACCGAAACAAAAGAATCGAAATGTTTGCTTGATGTACGTTTTCATTTTAAGATTAGTATCTTTTCTATCTTTGCTAGTGATATTTTTGCTTCTTAACGCTTTTGTTACTAACCGTCATTATTTATCTCGAAATATAATTTTAAATCCAAAACAAAGGAAAATTTCATCTTCAAACTAATTAATTTAATTGTAACTTTTCCCAAAGCCAGTGAAACATGATACTATTCAAAGTCAACGAAGGGAGGCCAGGCCAAGTAAAACGAGATTTGATCGTGATTGAGAATTCTAACATGAAGTAAATTTTCTATTATTACAAATATGTTACTCTGTGTTCTTAAATCAAGTATGTTCGTAAAGTAATTGTAACGTTCTGAATAAAAACTATTATAATATCTAAAAAAATCATATTTATTTCGAGTAAACTAAAAGAATATTTACACAATTTATATGTCTAAACTCGAACATAACTCTCGTTATTCGAAAGGATAGTAATAAAATTTTTGTATAATAAAACATTAAAGCTCACAATGCATCATTTTATATATTTATGAAAACAAATAGTATGTATTATTTGGCATTTATTCGCACTTATATAAGAATTTTCATCCTCTTAATAATAATTATTTTTTGCATGAATAATAAAATCTGAGTTCTGTGCTCACAGAAAACGATTTAATATTTAATAATTTCATACAAAGCGAGTGTAATATTCAAATATTTTAACAGTTCATAGATAATAAGTCTGTATCACCTGATGTATTTTCCATTATTTTAATGTCCCTCTCCTTTATCGTTTTATGTCCCGGACCGTAAAGCGTATTTTATTGTCCTTTTCATTATAAGAAATGGCAGTCCTTTATATTACACGAGGTTAAGCTACGGATGTATAACGATATTGTCAACATGTCAGGATACAATAATACTATTTTGTTTTGTTGTAGTGGATAACTAAAGTCTTGAATTGAAATCGTAACTTTTGATGCCCTCATATTTTTAGATATATTTTAGTTATTTTCACCATTATTAATGAGTTATGTGCATACATATAGGCTGTGTTTATAAAAAAAACCTCATTATTAGTATACGGTACTTTTGATTACCATTCTGTTTAATGTTTCGTATTATACTATATTATCATGTCACCTTAAAAATATTTCAAAGAAGAAAAAGAATTAAAGAAGGAAATTAAAATAATCGTCTCAAAATTCTTACAAAGTTTATATTCTGAAAGAGATCTTAACAAAAGATTTTATTTAACTTTTCTCTTAAATTATTACGAAAAATCAAGACGATATTGTACACAAGTTGGCAACAAAACAATCTTGTTAAGTATTGGAAAGAATGAAAGTTAAACCAAGCTGAGGGGAAAGTTTAGCATTTTGAGCAACTTTTAAATTCTTGAAGGTTATTGATACTTTCCTTTTATATTCAACTAGCCTTGTGAACGGCTTCGTCTTTGACTATCCAGACAATTGTTAGAACAACAGCTTATAAGAGCTCTCACAGACTTAATTCTCGAAATACTTTGTTTAGAAGTCTGTATAAAATAAAGTTGTCGTACCATTTTTGTATACAAATTATTTGAAATGCAATGTTTTATGAATGTGAAGACAATAATAAACATACCTAATCAAATAAAAAAAAAAAGTTATCGGAATATATAAAAAGAAGTATAAAGCTATATGAGAGGTCCAAAAAAAAAATTAAATAAAATAATTCACTAAAGGGACATTTTTGGCTTCAGTCGAAAAATAATATTTGACAGATAAGCTTACATAAATAACTTCAAAATCATCCATAGCCATAAATAAAAACCTTTACACACATATCCGCTTTATCTATCGGATCCCACCCGGAACCCTTCGACATGCAATAAATATTGGTAAACTCAGGTGCCGCCTACGCGAATCTTCGGACGGACGGACAGATCTACTAATTCATTGTTATGTCACCGCTAATTCGCCATGTGTTAATATGCCATGGACTTAATTTAATATGATGACCGTATTAAATCCCAACGGACTAGTTCTACCGACTACATAGACATGAACACTGATATACTCGATGTTTTGATATTGATACTTTCATACTCAAGTAAATAATATAACAGGTAAGTATGAGCTTTTAGTTTTTTGTTAAAAAAAATTCTTGTCTTATATATACAAAAGTTCACAATTAGAAAATGAAGCGGCTGTAAGATTCTAGATTCATTTAGTGTTTGGCGTAAGTTGTCTTGGTAATGGAAACCATTGTATTTCAAATGCGTAAATAATGGTGAAACTCGACAGTAATACAATAAGAATTGATAACTTACTCTCAATACAGCCGCATCTTGATATTGCTCTCTGAAAGGTAGCGCGCGCCTGTAAATGATAAATTGATTAATATAACTTTAACTAACTTGAACTCCGTTCATTATTCATTTAGTTATTAGATTAGGTATGAGGACATTATGCTCCCAAACGTCCACACATCAACCCCGGCCTTGAGTTACGAAGAGGTAATTATGTCCATTGTCCCTGTGGGTGAACCCTGCTTAATAAATCTGTTTGTATAGAATATGTATGGTTGGGAGGAGATAGCTTACAAAGACTTTGCTGGGTTTTATATGACAAGCTTGATTATATTAACGTTCTATAGTCCATATTATTGTAATTATAAGTTATTAGACGAATGGGTTCATCATAGATTAAAATTTTTAGAGCTAACAGTAGAATTTTCGAGAAACGTACAAAAAATAGCAACTAACGAATAAAATCCACATAACAATCCCACGTATCTACAAAACTATAAAAATATATTCTGAAATTCCTGTTTACCAAATTGGGGATTTAATGTTTTAAAAATAATCTCTAGTTATCGAAATATTATATTTAATGCAATAAATTATTTAAAAACCCTAATAACCTTCCCCCCACCAATTACATATTATTAGCTAAAGAATGCAATCCTAATTTAAATTCATAATTTAAGCTGAGTACGGCTAAAATTTCCCTTACGTTAATAAAATCTGAAATTACGTAAAAGCTAGTTTTACTACATTAATACACCTAACACCTGGTAAAAGCATCGCACGCAGCACTTTTCCACTCAAAATAACTTTATTAAAAATAGAATATAGGAAATCGAAATGAATTTATAGAAACTTCACATTACATTCTCACACACATATCCTAAATATCAAACGTAACGTTTAAATGGAATCACAATTTAAATATGAACGAACTTTATTCATTTAGCTACTTTGTTTTAATTTTTTGAACACTTACTGTAATGCGCGCGCCCGATACAACACTGCGTCTATTTGGCTGATTCTGATTATACTTTGGCTGAAATCTAAAAAAAGATGGACACTCACAAGTGAGAATTGTGAGCGTAGGTTAAGAGCATCATAATATAATAAATAGTATAACAAAAATAGATATAATAACTATTCCCAACTGTTGAAGTGGCTCTGCAAAAACTTTTGATCATGCTTTTATTTATAAAATAAAGTAAATCTCGAAATATATTTCGAGAATATCTTTTTATTACTATATTATTATACATAAAAAGCAAAAAGCATAGCGCTTACTAAAGAATTATTTATTAACGATTATGAAATGACACAGGAACTTGGCAGTGATTTCGCGTCAATAATAAGTCGTAACATACAAAATAATTACCTCCTACAAATAAATTAATTTAAAACAATGATATCCTACTCTGTTAAATGACATAAGTGAGTTAGAAAATAGTTTTAAAATGATATGGAATTAAATTGTTCTTTCTATTCCATCGTATCTCTAAAATACATAGAATTTATAACAATTTATCATTGCAAAGCACTTTTAATCAAACAAACTTCGCTGTGATGATAGGCATTTTTAACTGACACTACTAAACTGCCAAATTACATGTCAGTATAGTCTGCGAGGAAGACGCTATCGACTCGGAATGTTGTTCCATTAGTAAGCGCTGGCAAGAGTCTCAACAGTAGCTTATTTAATAATAAAAAATTAAAATATACTTACTGTGATGCAAGTTATATAAAAAAATTCTCATCTGAATGGTTTTGTGCTTATTTTGCTGAACTAGTTAGCCTATAGAAAATGAACAGACCGTGTTCTTAGAAACACAATCTTGCGTGCATAGATGTGAAACAATTTTTTTATTAAAGTCTCCAGCAAGAAAATTGCCACAAAAATATATTAATAGAAAACATAAATAAGACCTATTATTTTCTTTTTAATTATTTCGGTATAGAAACTTTTTTTATATATTCGCTGACCAAATTTTGATCATTCTACTTCCTACTGGATGTAAATAAAGTTGTAGATTATAAGCATGTTTTACATGGAAGTACATAGAACATAGAATCTCATGCAAAACTTTTCTATAAACTTATACTAATAGTAACGCAACGATTCGCCTAGACGTTAGGAAAGTGAACAACAATAAGACAAAGATTTGTCGTACGTCTGGTCGCCCGCTGGCTAATATTAGATGAAGGAAACAAGTCATGGAACGTGTGTTCTATAAAATATCAAGTAACACTTAAATTTTGAACCCAGAAGGTGGTCGATATATTCTTGCAATACATTCAGTAACCTGATAAGAAAGTAACATTTCTTAGTGCATGACCTATTTCGAGGCCGGAAATTTTTGTAAATTATGCTTGAGATAATTTCACAGAGGTACATTTTAATAGCGCCTAATGCAATGAATGATAAGAGAAAACAGCCACTTAACACAGCCACGTTTTTCGCATTATATTAAACAAAAACATTATTTTATACAATACAAACTTCATATATTTTTTTATCAGACAAAGCTTTCTGTTTATTGAAGGAAAGCAACCAAACATAAACATGTCTAACAATGAACGTATGTCAAATAGAATTACAATAATATGATATAAAATCAAATATACATAAAGAATATATTAAGTTTAAAACAGAAGGCTATATAATAATGATACCATTACTTATTTTAGATTTTATATTAATGATAAATTTAATGAATTACTAATCATGATCCTATACAAGTTTTACTTATAATTAATAAAATTTATATATAATTTTTCTTGCAATTTATTATAAGCTTTATTTTTTATTATATTTATAACCCTTATTATTAAATGAAACTAAGTGTATTTTTTTATTTTACAAACACTTAATCTAGCTCTTGGTTTCTTTGCAGCAATCCTGATCACGGCCAGACGAGTTGAAAATGTCTCTTAGTTAGTCTTGTTATTTGTCATCTACCGACAACGGTATCTCAATTTTCTAGCGTATCGCTTTGGAGGCACGCCGAATTAGATCTTGCGGTCTTGAAATGTGGCCACGGACATAGAATTATAAAGATTTTGTTATATATATAACATAAAATCTCATGTTCCTAACCTCAGTTTAATTTAATTTTAAATGAATACACGTGAAAGTATTAAACAAAATTATACTTAAGTGTTTTTAAACTAAAAATCGAGGAGAATATTTAAGTCAATACAGCTGTAGCAACACAAAACAAACTGCTTTAGATTTTAAATTAAGGAAGTTTTAGATTTTCTTTAGTAATAATTGCATTTACAAAAAAAAAACGTTCAAAACCATCTAATGATTCCTATATTGTATTTGTTGTATAAACAAATACACTACTATGAATGTTTAATCGCATCAAAGTTAGCAATCAAACTGGGGCCAGATACGACTTGAACAATATCAAAGTTAGCATCTGTAATCCAGGGAACAAATTGACCTAGCTCTCAAGATGTCAATTCATGAAGGAATAGATTTTATTTGAAGCATAGAAATTTATTAGTGAATATTTCCTTGAAGATGGCCGTTATATTTATTACAGTTTAATTTTGCATTCTTAGGTACATTTTATAGCATTGCCGTATATATGTATAAACGAGGAATGGAATGCTATTTCGATCAGACTTCC
This sequence comes from Danaus eresimus, assembly GCA_018231745.1. Classification (NCBI taxonomy): domain Eukaryota; kingdom Metazoa; phylum Arthropoda; class Insecta; order Lepidoptera; family Nymphalidae; genus Danaus; species Danaus eresimus. The sequence continues at coordinate 24,427 of DVQP01000345.1, forward strand.
AAAAATCAACATCACTTTACAGTATCCGCTCTGGGAAAATCCATTAAGTGATAAGAGATTCCGCGACTAAAGGTGCTTTGACCAACGACCAACGAGTCGTTTTAACGCAATGCAATATCGATACAGAGACCTTTAACGATTCACTCACATAT
>DVQP01000346.1:0-24568 GCA_018231745.1 Danaus eresimus
GTGGGTCCGTGTAGACGAAGTAAAATATGAATTATTGCGAAACTACTTTCAAGCGAATGAAGGGAAATAAAAAGACAACAGGGTGACCACAAATTTCGTCTTGCTAACATTTATTCGCGGATAATCAATGAAAGACGATATTAGCATAAACGTCCTTTGTGGGTCCGTGTAGACGACATAAGTTATGAATGGGTTATAGTGAAACGAAGAGTATAAGGCTGACCACAAATGACTTATATTCGCGGCAAGATATTGGAACACGATATTAGCACAAACGTTCTTCGTGGGCCTGTGTAGAAGGTTTGTATTTTTAAAGTCAGAATTGCGTAAGTTATTGACGGGTATGACGGCTTGCTTATATCTATGATGTGAGTTTAGAAAAATGATATATTTGTTAATATTCGTATTATTTTTTATAATATCTCTTAGTATAGAACAATAATTAAAATAAGCAAAATGAAATTAATTGAATCCGTGCAAGCAGTGGTTAACACAAACGCAACTTGAAACTGCAACAAGCATAAGCGGTTAAAGCACTAATATTTTTAGACATTACGATAGATACATATATATCTATTATCTACTTGTGTCATCTTGTATGTGAACGATGAGTTATTATGTTCTAGATACGCCAAACGGCGGACGAGAATTTGCTAAACATTGTGTGGTTATGAAGGAGTCGACGAAATTCATATGATCGTTGGTGTAGGTTCGATTCCTAGCAGACGCGTGGAAATGAAATGAAGTCACCTTTGCACGTCAGCTAATGGACTCCACGATATGTACAAAACTGTTGAATGTTTATTTAGGATTATCTGACTGGGTATAATCGCTAGATAAACTCAAAGTGACGGCCTGTTTTAATATATTTACCTTAAGTACAAGCAAAAGTATTTGATCCATGATAGACATGACCGCCAAGTTTCAGATGCGAAACTTTTAAGGTCAACGACGTCATCAGTTTCATCTCTGAGAATTTCTAAACGAAGTGCGGTAAAACAAAGCTCTTGCATCTGCACGTCATGTATTTGGAACCAATTACTTTTGCTATAATTCTTGTGATTAACACCTTTAATTAATTTATATTTTCTATTCACGTCAGCAAAGTCGACCTCATCTTTAATCGGAAGGGAAAAGCCTTCATATTGGATTCCGTACACTCTTTCGAAAATAATTTAAATTTTGTTAATTATACGTATACATGATTTAATTCCTTTACCTTCATTGAATGAGTTAACAAAACTTAACTCCGCAGTGAATGTTGGAATTCGTTAGTATTGAATGTTTTTATCACGATCTCTAAATTCTTCGACCATAATTTATTTTATTAAATTTAAAATCCAATATAGGCAGTACCTTTTTATTTTTAATACATATTTTAATAAATCAAACAAAAGTTAAAAATAAATATATGTAAATTATATATGACAACCATATCAAATGGCACAATGTATAATAAAAATATGGTACTAGTCAAAAATTAACAATGAAAGTAAGAAAATATTCAACAGAGTTTAAGATATTAAAACAAAATGTACAAACATATATATAATAATTAATAAATCATATTTTACATAAAATTATTGAAATAAAAAGCAATGTTGGTTTTATATTATATCATCATAAAGCCAGAATTCTATATTACCCAAAAACAAATATTTTTGAGGACATATTAAATATAATTTTAGTAAATAAATAAAAAATATTTGTAGATAGCATTTAATGAGATAAAATGAAAAATGGACATCATTAGATATAATAGATACACAATTATTAGCGGTCATAGGAAACATGCATACTCATTTTCATTCTAATTCCATCGCATTATAAATCATTAAATCATAATATATATTTTAAATATATTGAAATGTTAGCACGATATGTATATACGACAGATATGTTATATATATACAATTATAGGTCGATAGATCTATCAAAATTCGAGTTCAAATTTATTAGGATTTTCGAGATTCCGTACATATTGAACCATTGCGGATTGATGTAATTACGTTCATTATTTTATATATATTTATTACCTTTTTTTGTTGTTGTAATTTTGTTAATTTAAATAACTTTCACGCGACATTATATAAACTAGCTTTCACCTGTGACTTTGTCAAAAAACCCTGCACTAATATCTGTTACCCTATAGCCAAAAATGTTCTTTATCTTTGGTAATTCCTATAGAAACCATTAAGGAATAAGGATTATGCGATATTTATAAAATAATTCTTACCTGTTAAGCTTCCTTGTTCATAGACGTTAAAATTACATTTAATGATATTGTCGTGGACTTAGATTTAAACTATTCATAAAACCTTACAATAATCCAAAATTCAAACATTTTTTTTTTGTCTAAAACATTATCAAAGTTTTTACATAATAATCAGTTCAATGTTAGTACGTATAAGAAAAATTTACTAAGTAGACAATATATCATATATATTAAATACATATGGACAAATATCAGTCAGTAAACTTATTAGAATATTCTAATTAATCGAAATAGTAATAATATCACAAAAATTAACATACTTACGAACTACTCATAAAACAAATATATGTACAATATAATCAACCCAAAGGAATATCAAACAGCACCTAGTTATATTCGTTTAACTTGAGCATTACCTTGTGACAGAAGTGGCTAATGTGTAGCCGTAAGATTAATTAAATAACATTACACTAAAAGGAATGCTTTGGAATCCCACCAGCGTTAGACACCATTTGTTATCTCACCAGATAGAGATAGAGCTAGTTATGAGGTTAGGCCACCAATACAGTTGGTAGCAGTATCACACTAACGACGCTAACGACCCGAACGATTGTTGACTACAATAGACACACAGAAATATTAAATACTAAACGATGAATATGGAATTTAAAAATCATCGGATAATTCATGATTCCATTGGGGCAAATTTTGGAAGCTACGGAACAAAAATCTCGGTAGCACATCGGTTGCCTTTCCTATGATAGTATAGGACTCGTCTAAATTCTTATCCTTCAGTGCGGCCCTCAGGAGATTCTTCGCCGTGTTAATTTGCTCTATGGTAGGTGGCACATGGGAGAAATTACCTTCCGACCAAACAAAAACAATACGATATAATAATTACTATACATTATTTTTACCATAGTGTTGGTTTTTAATATACAGAAATAAAGCTATAGTATATTTATTTACATGCATAGTTTAATAAATTCAAAGATAAAATAGAAAGTAAGGAAATAAATAATAGTAAAAGAAAAAACTAAAAAAGCCATTGGGTGCTTGTGTAGAGGTTTTTAATTAGTATATAAAACTATTACCTATAAAGGCGACCACTATAGCCGATAGCTCAGGCAAGGCTGAAGTATGAAATCCGATGTTCTCATAAACTATTCCGTCAGCGACCAGGAAGTTGTAGGGCAGAGTTGCGTTCGGACCCAATGCGGCCTGAAATTCGCGAAAATTAATTAATAAAAATTTTTTGTGTCCATTTATAATCGCTAGCCAACGTCATCTCTTATTTAAAATTAAAAAATACTAAAGTACCATGTTATCGCAAGAAACTTAAATATGTATATTCCACAAAATAAATGATAGATGCATAAAAATATCTATTTGTATTCATAGTGAAGCTTCTATTATTTCGCATTAATTTTTGTAGACTATTTGTCCCATGTCGCATTACAGCAGGCAGCGGAGTAGGAGTGAAGTGATAGGCGCTTGGCAGAGTTCGCGTCAGCAGACTGTCGTATTTATATTGAATCTTCGTAAGGCGCTTAGCGGGAGATATGTTTTGATTTTATTAATTATTTAAATAATATTGTGCTCATGTTTCAACAAGTTTTAAATATACCATTCAATGAAAATTTATCGTACAAAATCTTCTATACTATTAATTCTTGATTATGACTCCCATATTACATTTTTAATTAAGATTTTAAAGGTAATATAAACAAAAAAAAAACAGCTAACGCAAAATAATTTTTACTAAATTCTATTTTTATAGACCATTAAAACAATGAGAAAATGTAATTCAATTCGCCCAGAAACAAAAACTCATTCCAGACTTTATATAAATAGCCAACCATATACACTGCACACTCCATACATAGGATTACTCTAAATTGTATTAATTTCGTTAGAACAGGAATCGTCAAAACCGTAACGAAAAAACATTGCATTGCTTTATTAAAATAATGTATAATTAGGGTTTGTTGAGATATTTGTTTCAATTTTTACGCAAACAATAATATTATTTGACCATCAAGTTCACTAATATCGTCAGTCTTTGTGAATATTTTGTATTTTTCTTCTATTACTTGCGCAGAAGAATCTTTTTATTTTAATACAACGTATTAGAAACATAGAAGGACTGTTATTTACGTTGACGGAGATACTAAAGTCAGGAGAAGTTTGAAAATAATAATGAAGTTTTCAAAAAATCAGTAAGCAAACACATCATATCAATGAGTGCATAATTTATTTCCAACTTTATAGGTTACAGTCTAAGGCGAACTGAAATTTTCAAAACTATTTTTCTAATATTCCTGAAGTTCTTAAAGTTAAAACGCGTGTTAAGAAAGTAATATTGTATTTAATTAATAAACTTTACTTGATATAACGAGATAATAAAATATTTACCTTCATATCTTTGAGCACTAGTAGACATCCTTCGAGATCCCAGCATTGGCGAGTGTCGGTTTGGAGCAAGACCACTTGCAGGGCCTTGAAATGTTCGGCGGAGGGCTTAGCATCATCATCCCATTCGGAACGAGACACGTACACGTACGGCTCCTCCACATTAACGGGTGGCAGAACGTTTTCTATAAACAAATGTATTCCATATCATATATGTAAATGTATACAAAGATCCAAATTCAAAGCAATCTTTCAATTCTGTTAAACCTATTTGAGATAAGTAGAAATGGATATATCAATAGACATACATGGATATAGATAATTGATTAAGTATAAAATTGTAAAATATTCACCGGAATGGTTCTGCACCACCAGCAGGTATATCCCGATGCCCAATGCTGTAACGAACAGCAGAGTCAAGCCGGCGATAATGCCGATGGTGACAGCATTCATGCCACGAGCACTGACGCGATGGAAGTGACGCAGGAGAGGAGTCGCCTCGCTCTCATCCATTATTCCATCGACATCCGTGTTAAAAACGGTTTGGCGAGTTTCAGGATCTGTTGCAAGAGTTTTATTGTTATACCAAAATCTCATTGCAAGTTCGAATGCTTTTTTTAATACGTAATTTTTTTAAAGATATAACATATAAGTTGGAAGGTTATGGCCAAATTTGTAAATAACACGTGTAAAAGGAAATTTTGGTTTTAGAAAACAAAATTTAAGATAAAATTACTTAACTAAAATAAAAATTCTTGATATCTTATATGACACAATTATTAAAAACCGATTTGATAATATACTTAGTAATATGTGAAAAAGAAAAGTAAAATCTCTGGGGCACAGGTTCAGATGTCGAAGTAAATTTAGAGTATGGTTAATTCACTGATATATGGTTAAATACCGTTTTTAACATTATATAAATTTTGCACTTTTAATTCCATCATAGCACCATGATATATTTCATCGACCACCATTGTTTATACGTTAAAAAACACTCACAACAACGAATGTCACAAGGAAAATGTAATGGGAAGTCCAGACTATAACAATATATATCAAGTTACAATATTAATTCACTAACCACTTTATCACTCTGTAACGTCTGTTTGACAACAATGGGTGTTAATATGATAAGCTTTAATGTATCATGAAAATTGAAAATATATTTGTCACTAATACAATCAAAGTCATGTAAACAATCGCTAACTAAAAAAAATAATACAAATAGGAAAGTTATGATAGTTTAATTGACATTATATTTATATATTCAAATAAGATAGAAAATAAAGAATTAGGCTGAACGAAATTTAATATTCCAAGAAATATATAAACTTCAAAATATATAAACTATTAAAAATGATAACATGTTGCATAATAAAAATAAAACAGAAAATATAATAAGCTCATAGGTTTTTATAGTTTGATGGACAACCGGTCTTTACAGTTTGCAAATTATCAAATCTGCTGTGAAATATAATGTTACCCAAATTATCATCACTGATTTTATTAATTTTAGAATGACATATGTTCAAATTGTGTTAACAAATCAAATTTCAAACAAAAATTACTCAGTTATAAACAAAATCACTGACAATGTTTAAGATTAAGGCCATTTTTCATTAATCCCCTTTTAATTTAATGGAGCCTTTTTAATATAATTACTAGATGGTGCTTGAGTGTTGGTAATACAAAAGGATTTGAATCCCTCAGTAGGTGGACATAAAATCAAAATTGGTGCTCGTCCTAACATATTCACTCAAGCCTTGAAGTCACCCTAACAATAATTGGAAAGAAATATAAATTGGGTCAAAATATTCCAATCCTTCGCTGTCTAAGAGAAAGGTAAAAGTATATTTCTTTGTCTAGATGCAAGGAACAATGGATACATCATGCATATGCATTTATATCCAAAAGTACTTATGCTAACCAACCAAACCATGAACTTGTATTTTACCATATTCACCGTGAAGTCACATATTTACCACATCAAACAATTTACATTTTCTATTAAATGGTTTTGTTTGATGGACCTGACACCCACAAGGTAAATCCATGGAATGCCGAGAGGTTTTGTTTCATAGCAATATTCTTATTATTAGATTAATTTGTAGTCAAATACTAATGGTTAATTTACTTAAATAAAAAAACCCTTTTCATTAACATTGTCCCATCCCATGTAACTAGTTAGGTGGAGCCCCTTTTAATTATTTCACAATACAAAGGCAAACTTTTCCCACACAATGATAACAGATAAGTACTAAAATCACTGATGACGAATCTTTGTTATATCCATTTAAAAAATCTTAGTTACTTAAACAACTATTACATTTATTCCCGCATGACATTGCAGGACAGAGTATTGGTACTGTTATAGTTTTGATGGAAATTTTACACCACAAACATGTTCTCATTTTATTCCAATGATGATATTTACAAACTACTGTCATATAAATATTTAAACAAATATCTATTACTAATCTTTTGTAAACAGGTGTCAATCATTAAAAGTAATGAACATGCCTCATAATGTTTGCAAAGTATTATTAATTGCGTTATTTACGCACTTTATTTTGTAAATGTAATTAATCCATTTCCATTATTAACTGTTATAGTGGTTGCTTGCTGTTTTTTATTGTTATTCTGATTTAAAATAGCACCAAACTATCTGACTTATCGTGCATGGTAAACATGTATGTACTTTTAGTAAAACTTACCAACTGGGGAAATCAAGGACTGCATTGTTATTTTTCTTTTGTTCTTACATTCTTATATTCTTCCAATTATTTAATATTATTCATTTCAGATTTCTGATTTTAACGTGTTTTAAACTTTGACAGTAAAAGAAATGTCATAATTTATCAAGGGACTTAAAAATATATTCCTCTCTTTGACAGTTTGTTAACTATGGATGTGATGTATTTTATTAATCTGTATATAGTCTATGTCTTTGTTGAATCTTCTACAAATGAAACGAAATAGACAATATACTTTAAAGTTTTCAGACGAATATTTTAAAATGAATCTCATATTACAAAAAGTACATACAGTTTTTAATACATACTTGTTTGATCTCATAAAGAATAGAACAAAGCAGATGCTAACTGATTTAAGTGATTCTTTTATAGAAATTAAATAATATTCCTAAAGATAAATCTGAACATTAACCATAACTAATAGACTGTGTATTTGACGTCACTTAAATTATTTACAGTTTTAATCGTGAGCAAAAGCTTTTAAATTTTAAAAGTTACTGCGCATATAAATTTTGCGCAGTTATTTAATGCGTTATTGATTGACCTCTCGACATATTTAAAATTAAATTAATGTAATAAAAAAATTTTTTTTTAAGGCTTACGAAGCTTAACAAATTTTTTTTTAATTCGCTATTCATTATTATCAAAAACATCTATGGTTTAACGCTGACTAGATAATAAATATGGATTCTTAACCACACAGTGCAAATGCAACAATTGCAATCGATCGCAACTGCAAAATGGCGGATATGATTGATGAAGTACTAGCAATTATTTTTTTCTAGAAATGTATAAATAAACGTTTGCAAGTTGTCCAGTTGTTATAGTAAAAAAAATGTTATTATTGGGAAAAGAAATTACTTATAAAAAACGAATAGTTGAATAAAGTACTTAAAGAATATAAAATAATGTTTAGTATTATAAAAAACAAATATTGGCAAAATTTTCAAGAAAAGTGTATTTTTTATTGTTATTGGTATTTACCTAAATACAGTAATTCTACTTCATTTATGATATAAAAAAAGCTAAAATAATGATGGAAATACTTACCGCGAGTATAAGCCCCCGCATTCATCTTGGTGTCTTCTGCGCGATTACTTTAGTTTTCAGATACGAGAATTTACGGGATTAGAAATTATATGTCTCACAATTTTTTAAATTTATTTAAATTTTGATTTTTTTATGCTTATATCTTTGAGTACATCCGTAACCAACAGTTTCAGCAAGAAAATACCCTATTACCTTATTACCGTACGCGAAAAAAAATTTTTGTTCACGAGCTGCAACTTTTGGTATTCACTATTCGGGAACAAAGGAAAGAATTTTCTGGAGGAATCAATGATGGCGAGTTGCGCAAAATCTCATTTCCGGTTCTTCAGTTTAGTAAAATAATTACTATAAATAGTTCATTCAAGGAAGATTATATTAATATATACATATTTATTTATAACTTAGTGAAATTGTAGCAATTTTTAAAATAATAAACAAAAATGAATAAATTTACTTGCTTAACAATTTAAGATGTTCATTTATATTATTATTATTATTATAAATAATTTTTTGCAAATGCATATAAGAAAAAACATATAAAAATATTTAATATTATTCTTCTTAATTTATTTCGGCATTATGTTTAAGATCTTTGGCATCGTATCGTTTAAAGAAAACTGTATAAAATAGGCGGCACTTTTAAAAAAACAAAATAGAAAAGTAATTACCTTATTATACGTAACTGTAATAAATTTGGAGTTTAATAATCACAATAAATAAGGAATGATACAAATAATTGTTGTTAAGACATAATTATCCAAAGACAATAAAAAAACAGGCAAAGTAAGACCTCAAATACGTATTTTTATAGCAAAAAACATAGTCTCAAAGAAAAGAATTTAACAAACTGTATTCTAGAAAATGCCTGTTAGTATTGTTCCTTATAAATACATACATACATCAGCGCGCAAAAGTATCAGTCGCTCGAATATTTCTCCTTATCAAAACCACCCCTATATATTTAAGACTGTAATTTCAAGTTGTTATATAGTGTTTCTTGCCCAGTATTAAACAACTGTTTAATTATTTAAAAGACAATTTTATTTAAAATACCAAGTGTCATTGTGATGAAATATTCTCTCTAGTAAGTAAAGGTTAAAAAGGTTCATTATTTTTAGCTTCACTTATAATGTTTATAAAGCATTATTTTAATTTTTCACTAATATGATTTATTTGATGTTGTATTTAATACAACACATTTTTTTTTGTAATATTTGTTTATAAGATTTTAAGAGTTACTAAATACTCAAGCTTTTTATTTTAAATGCAAAATTATTATAATTTAAATTACATGAAGGTTTTAGAACACTCACGAATTCTATGTATTCCTCTTAACGTCCGAAGCCTTTAATTAAAAAAAATAAAAAGTGTCACTTTTTGAAGAAAATATTTTATTATGTACAACCCTAAATATTGACAATCTAAAATAAGTAATAATAAGTTAATAGGTCTATTTTGTAGGCCACATGTTTTTCTTTTCTGGTGAAATATTTCCCAAAATATTAGTATACTTGGTTTTATTACATTTTATTTCATCAAGTCTAAAAATAACCCTCATCAGATTATTAAAATCTCTTTCTTCCGTGATATCAATATATCTACAATCTTCGGATCTGAAAGCATTTCCCAAGATTGGTTTTTTATTTTAATAAAAATAAAACTGTTATATCTCTTTAACATGAAAAATATTTTTCTATTAAACTAATATATCAGATAGATGTGGTAATTATCCTGATACCTAAAGGTTATGTGCATTAAAAATAAAAAATTAAATGTTTTGAATGAAAGAAAGTTTTTTTGTTTAATAAAATACCTTTATCAAATAATTTATCCATCTTGAAAAATCATGTTTCGCTCCCTCCCCTAAATTTTGTCAGAATGACTTAGCCGAGTAGGTGAATAGATGACTTAACAAATGTAACACTTCAATTGTATTTTAAATTTCGTCGCTAGATGGTGTTAAAACATTCGAAAACACCTTAATGCTTTGACAGACGTGACGCCTTTGTTATTTCAAATTACAAAAAAGAACGATACAAGGTATTTTAGTACCTTGTTTATACAGGTTTGAACCATACAACATAGAGTTATAGGCCTCACTTACGATACTGATTTATTTCAATAATAGTATGACCTTCAATCATATCATATATTTTAATAAGTGTATCACTTTTTTTTTCGGATGTCCGTTCGGATATGCGCCGAAAAAAAAAAACATCCGTTATCCGTAGCTATTTTTATTTTTGGAAAATATTTTCCTTTTAAATTTCTTAATACGAATATGAAAAATGAATATTGGTTTTAAACAGGAACTCATTTAAAAATCCGATTTCGTTACAAAATTGATTTAAAATTTCGTATTCGTTTGGATAAATGCAATAAAATTTCATATTACTTAATCACCAATCCGGGTGTTTTAGCTTCATAATCCCTATTCTAAATAATAAAAAAATGTGACCAGTATAAGAGGAATTTATATGAAAATGTTAATATGCCATAATAACTATTCTATTAAAATGCCAAACATGTCACATCTCACATCGCTAACAAACACCAACAGTTAGATGGCCTTGAAGCCCTTGTTTGATTTTATGAACCGTTGTTATTATTTTTTTAAATAATTTCAGGCCGAAATTATACGTATATTGTGGATAAGTACATTTATTTAATTTTTAACTTAATAACTCGTTAATAAAATAGTAAAAATTGGTTAAATTCTCATGTAAATTTCTGCCAGTTTATAATTACAGCACCCATTCTATATTGACAAAAAATACACCCTCCTTGTTTCTAGCCTATAAAACTCTTTAGGACAGATTCGAGAAATATTGAAGTATTTTAAAATAATTTTTCGTAAAAAATCCGCCATTTTTTTATAACTTTCATTTTCTGTTTAATCACATATTATCTACTATGTCACCTTGACGATGTAGACGAATTTAATGACACTACACAGATTAAAACACGCGAATCCGTTTAGGGGGCTAGAATGTGTCAAAGTTACATAGACAGGGAAAGACGTATGCTTCTTGTTGCAAAGTCTTATAATAACTCCTTCCTGTCATATATAATGAGAAGTGAGCAGTAGCGGATTTAGGTTTGACGGCGCCCTAGGCCCTTGACGACTTGGCGCCCTTTATGTTTTCCTGACAGATGATATTAGACTGGGCTAAAAAATTGCGTCATATAAAATAATTAAAATAATCATTTTGTTAGATTAGATATTTCAGATTTTTAAAACTTTCCTAACAAATAATTTTAATAAGGAAATTCAACTCTTGAAATTTAACTATGTTTAAATTGTAAGAAATGAACTTTGCTATCTTACCGATTATAGAAAACCCAATCGATTTTTAATTTTGGTAATTTGAAAAATATTGGTGCCCCAGGCCTTACCTCACGGGCCTAAACCTAAATCCGCTACTGGGAGTGACCTCAATTTATTTAACACCATGTGCACTGATAGCGATTGAATATAAAAGGTAAATTGTCACCGAATAATCATGATAAATAGTCAATTTAATGAACACTTCGTTTTTAATTTATCAAAACCCAGTACTAAAAACGTCAAATGTGGTTTATAATTAATTATTTTAAATATATAAAACCTTTGGAAAACTCATATTTAATAAACCAATTTGAAATAATATTTATTTAAGAATTAATAACACGTTAAAATTACGGAATACTTTGAAGCCTTTGTGTTCAAAATTAAGAAGTCCCATTAAGGTTCGGACGGAAACATAAACATTTGTAATGTAATAGGATTACGGTCTAACTTCGAATAGAAATCGGTTCGGATACAAATAGGTCGCTTTCCTCGTTATATAAGGACGACGTGCATTCCCGGCACTAACATAAATATTACGTATGGCGTACTGTGGGCAAAAATATCAATTCGTTTCATTCATATAATCGTATTTTGGATCGTATGTCAACAGCATACAATAGGATTTCCTACGATATGGTTTGTTTGTCCATATATTTCGCAGTCAGTTATACCATTTTTATTATGGGTAACACTGTTTTACGGTTACGACGAAGCATCTTAATTCATATGGCCATTGGTTCTTAATCGCGGGCCTCTGTTATGATAATTGGCATTGTTATAGATAAATATGATTCACCTAAAAATTACTCACATTGACCATATATTCATAATACTTTAAAAAAATATGTAAATATTAACCAATTTGGTGATATGCAAAAAAAATTTAATTTGATTTTTGTATAGTCAATAGCCTTTTTATAACTTATTTCTATTATTTTGTTCTGCTCTTAATAAAACCGTGTGAAGTTATATTAATCTGTATCTTGTATAGAACGAAAGAAACTGTAGCCGAATACAAAAGATAGGAAAAGAATTGACCAGCCCTGATTTAGGCTAAATAAGATTCAACTATAAAAGGCATTAACAGTACGATTCATCATCAGTGTCATTTAAACAGTTTACCCGTAATTTATTATATTTTATCCGTTTTATATATACATCAACATGAGCGTAAGACTGGTTAGTATGACTTTTTTTTTCAATCGTATTAAAATTACACAGGGATTGTGTATGTGTAGTATAAGTTTGCATCGTTATACAATATGCGGAGAGTTGATCTCATTCATTATATTACGATAATATGTATTAGTTAATTAATAGAGACTCCTTATCTTTAACGTCGGTTAAAAAGTACATAATGGTAATAAAAATTGTGAATATATTGTAACCTTATAATACTTTTCCCTTTTTAAATTCAGTGTCAATGACAGCAGCTTAGTTACCTTAATATTAATTTCAGTTGGTATTAGGAGTCCTGTTACTTCATTATGTTTCAAGTGAAATTGATCAAAGCACAAAGCCGTCTATGGAGATGACGGGGAATTTAATGTAAGTATTAGTAGGAATTGGACAACTTGCAATTCAAAACGTTTAACGAGGAACAGAGCAGTAGTTTATAGTTATCGGTTTTAACTTAATATTATATATTCAAAAACGAACGTATTTCAAAGCGCTTAGAAGTTTAATGAATCAGATTTCAGATAAATATTTTAATACTGTTCATACTTTGAGATTAGCAGCTAAGTTAACAACTTGACAGAAATTATCTTAAAAACAATTTGATAACTTTGTGGTTGAACGAAAAAGTTTTAGAAATATCAAAGAGATGGCGTTAGAACTCAAATCGAAACCCGCCTAAATACATTACTCTTTATTGTGAGTCATTATATATTTATTGTTTAAAAATTAATAATAGCATAAAATATTTCAAATAAAGTAGTTTCTGCTTATGCAACACAGATGTCGCTGAATACCCGTAAGTCGTAATCAGGATTCAGGAATGCTTTATCCTGTTGCGAATTCGTACGGGCTAACAAAAACTTTATTCGAAACTTATTTAATATACTCCTGATATTATTAAGCGTAAATAAATTGGGTATGAAATATTTAATGTTAGAATTTAGATTTCATTCCGTTGGTAGTGCTACAGTTGTTTTCTATATTTTGAATGTTTGTCAAGGTCTGGAACTTTTGACGTTATTTAGTGTACACGCACAGTGAATTATTTTTATCCTTTATTTACTCCTTAAGGTTATTTTTTGTGTTAGTTTAATTTTTATTTATTGTTCAAATGTTATATGTATATAGTTCTTTGTAAAAGTCACAACTGGTGCGCAAAATTTCATATCAATAATTTTGTTTTGACATATTCTTTTGCTTTTATTGGTCTCGAGGATTCCTTTTAAATATAACATATTATATACGAGGATTCAACCCTCCCGTGGACGCTAATACCTATAGTAGCTTTGAATACGTAACTTCTGTTTCAAAATAAATTATGCACATGCTAGGTTCCGTCCTCTTTCGACCTGGACTTTGAAATTATCATTTCTTGATAGATTTCATTTCGAAATAAAACCTGGAAAGTAAGTATGTATTTTTGCGGTTCCCTTTATACGTTTTGCATGGTATTATAGGTAGAGATATTTTATTTTAATATATCATATCGATTCAGTAGGTTTTTCGGACATTCTTTGTTCTGGCCTTGACGGGCCCGAAGATCACTCGCGTGCAATATGTAATATAGTGAACACAGTACGGTTTAAAGTTAATACATTGTGCAAACTCAAATTTAACTACAAATGTGTTTCAGCGAAGTAGTAGAGATATTTGAATTCGGCCATAATATACTTATTTTTTGTCAATGTTGACTTTATTAATGTAATTTTCTGTCAAAACGAAATTAATTTATCTACTGTATGTTTAGAGACCGTTCTTCCCATGTTCGTCACCAATCTTCAAACTTCCAAGGATTTTGGAAAAAGAAATTTATATGGCGACCCCGGTGGGTGAAAACATGGCAGGAGAAAAAAATCTATATTGCCGTCTGGAAGCGAATGTGGGGACCAGCAGAAGTCAAGGAGTGGGAGCCAGTGGCTAAGCCACCACCAGGCTGGATAAAAAATGGTAATCGTAACCACTTTATTAAAGTTGGTCTACCACATTAGGTTAGTCAAAGGGATGTTTTCGTGTTCAATATATTTTGGTTTTGATTGCAAGCGTAATTTATACATCCTCATATCAGTGCTTTGCAATTAATGCTTATGGTTATGAATTAATTGTTTATTTGTTACTTAATAGTATTAACAATATTGTTGTCATATATATAAATTAGAGAGATGAGTTTGTGATGTGTGCGTAAGAATAAACATTCAATATTTATTGACAGTGATAAAATTGTACAATAAAAAAACATCTCAAGTAGGTAGTAAGTATTTGTAGATTATGTTTATGTTACGAAAAGATAAAGTTCACAATTGTATATCATAGAAAAAAAACCTCTTTGATGTGAAAATCGTACTGTGATGTCCAAAGCATCCATTGTAGTCACTAATACGATTACAAAACGATGACAATACTTCGAATATATATGAAAATATAAAAATGTTTAGCATGGCAGTACACCATTGTTATACTATATAAAGCTTTTCGAACAATGATACGTGCATTTGTAGTAAGGCTTCGAATATTATTTCCTTTCTTAACGATCAATACGAACAATATAAGAACATATTTGCATATTAAAATCTTCAGTTCCTTTATTGTCAATGACGTCATTAAAGAGGTTTCCGTTTATGCTCTACATTTGTTGGGACACTCTTTATTATACAAAATATTCATGGTATTTTAAAATTTATCGCAAAGTTGTAATAAAAAAACAATATTTATTTTCAATTTTGAAATTATTAAAAAAATATATGTATCATATTTAGAAATTGGATGATTGAACTTCAAATGTAAATAAAATATTTTTGTAAATATGTATCATATATAAATAAAATATTTTTTGTTATTGGTACTCCCCGAATCATCCGAGTGTTGCTATAGCGATTTTTAATTTATTTAAAAATTTACGTAACTATAAATTTAAAATGTTTTTTCTTATTTGTATAATTTTATTTTATATTTATTTTGCACGTAACTGATTGTGATTTTGAACGTTTAATCAACTAGTTATTAAGCTACTCTCACTAAGTATATTAAATCTGATTGCCTAAATACAAGTCTATCTGCTTTCTTTCTTCGCTGCACAGCAGAATTGCTTTGATCTCGTCTCTGAGCACTACTTTCCACATCTAACAAAGTTAAATTTTACTTTAGAGTAGCTAGTAGCTAAGAGTATCTTAATTGGCTCTCTGAATTTTAAACATTTCTTCACCGTTAAATCGTTGAAAAAAAAAAGCTATACACGGCGACTGTGCTATCAGAAATAAATTCATGCATTTAAACTTTCTTTCTTAGTATTTGATAGAGGCAAAAGCTTTTTTCACCGTACAATTGCCATTGTATATACATCGTTCTTAATACATTGTTTAAATAGTAAGGAGAAAACGGTATCTTAACGAATTTTCATATACTTTGGAATAAATTTATACATATATTTTTTGGGTATATTGGCATTTTTTATTGTTATTTTTATAGTGATAAAGGGAAGATAAGATTGGATATAAACGTGTAACTTTGAGGTCAGCTTAGTGAGATGATTCCCGTCAAACTATCGGAGAAAACTCCTAACGCCTTGCATGCTCGGATTACTCCCCTCTAAGAGACGGCTCCCGGCGGAACAGAATTATATTTAATCTTCCAACAGATAACGTTTATACCTAGTTATAAAACGTTGTTTTTATATTATACTCCGATTCGTATCTTAAAACTGACCATCAAAGTAAAACCAACAGCTACGATTCCGTTAAAACATATTTGTGATAAAAAAATTAAAGGCTGACGAATTTCAATTAACTGAAACTTGTGAATGTTTTTGAAGAGGAGGTCGCCGAAGTAATGGCTCAGTCAAAGGCCGATGAGAGTTCCAATCAATTAGTTATAGAACTTGTGAGTATTGAAACCATTAACCGATGATTTTTTTGTAATAGTTAACTGATTGATGCAAAATTGCACAATGTTAGTTCAGTATTAATCCCTCTGTTGGTAACAACGTCATTATATTAATTGAAGCTTTGTGTTGCAATAAGAGATTAAGCTTGGAGGTGATTAAATATGAATGTCACATATTTGTCGCAAAATAAATTTTATTTTGAATAACAATACAATTTAAAACAAAATAAATCACGTCATGTTTCTAGTTATAGAGGATTATTTACAACCGTCAATTTATTCGTACGTTTTACAAAATCTAAAATAAAAGCAACCATTTTAGAATAGTCATGCAAATATGTGAGATAAAATGGATAAAATAAATTCGTAACTGATATTCAGAACAACGGAGGTATCAACATATGTATATAACATTTTTAAAATAAATAAATTCTTACATGATATACTCGTATCCAATAAATTTTCTACAAAGTAAATCCGCATTCACGTATGTAGGTATATGTATGTAAAGTGCCTAATAGCTTATTAACAATTCTACTAATTGCTCCATTATAACCGTAATCTGTACACATCAGCATTAAGCTGTCAAATATCATGGTAGATTTTCCTCCGGTTTAATTCGTGTTTTCGATTTAGAAATTTCAATCACGACTTTTTTATACCACTGCAATTTTATTTAATATAATCGGATAGTTTGATCTATGGTTCAAAAAAGTAACGATTTAAATTATTATATACGGTAATAATACCTATTATAATAATAATTTCAAAATCAACTTTTAACTGTCATAAATATAATCAAAAAACTTTCTGTAATAACAATAAGTTTATGATCAATATTATTTCTTAATATTTTTACAAATCAATTGCATCTTTTACAAAGAAACGAATAAATTATTTTAAATAATATTTTTAAGACGTTTCGCAGCTTAAGCAGAAATTAAATTAGCCCTAATTTGTGACACGTTTCAGTTTGAAAGAGAGTTTTCTGCGGCTTAAATATGAAAACCTTTTATAAAACATGAAAGCGCGAAAAAAAGTGAAACACTGGTGAGAATTGTATTTTCTTGTGACTTTCCTCAAAGAGTTTTCTGTTCCAATTAAAAATTTATTACTTTAATTATTGCTACTTGACATCAATTATTAAAAGCAATTATAAGAAGCAAAGATGCAGGTAAGAGGTTGTGTACAAAAATAAGAATTCACGAAGAAACATTTTAAAATTAAAGAAAGCAATTTTTCTCTCATAGTAAACTAGTTTAGCTTAATACCTATAGTTTCCATTTTATAAAAAATTACTTTGCACAATAGAAATGACGGTGCTTTGTAATGCGTATTAAACGTAAATCCCCTCAAAGGATATCAACTGTGACAAGTGTATAATTGTTCTTTCTGTGCGTTACGTCGCGTTGTAATATGTATGTATAATTGGTAAATTTAGATGTTAGTTAACATTTTACTAGCATCATATACTGACAAGAAAGTTAACTAAATGTGGTTGATAAATTATTAATTATAAAATGTTCTATTAGGATATTAACAATTGCTGTATTACGCCGTTGAAAATGTATCTTCTTGTTTTTTATTACCTACGTTTATTTGTTTATTTCTATCAAAGCGGATGAATATATGTTCGATAACAATGTGTTATATCTTTGAATAATCTCAGCAATTTGAAAGCATAAGCATTAGTTAAGCTTCTGAGAGTTATGACGGATAATCTTATGCTCCAGACAACATATTAGTCCGTTATTTTGTTTATACTTATTTTTTTACATATTAAATATAGTGTTTTGTTATAAGATAAATAAAAATAAACATTCAGATAGTGTTTTGTTATTTGTTATGCTTTGATATGCTTTGTCATAAGAGATTATATATAAATATACCCTACAAAATTATTTGCACAACTAATCTGATGAATGGAATAGATTCGAAATATATGTATTCAATAAATTGCCTGAATAATTACAAGATAACATTTTATCTTTTTTTACTATGTTAACAGCTATTATTTTTAAATGAATACTAATATGTAATGTTTGAGATATAATATTCTTATAGATTTTGAATTAAATTGTCTTATATTGAAGGTTTCGCAAAATTACCTCAAAATTTATGCTGACGAACATGAAACATGAAGGAACAGGTGTTAGTTATAACGGTATAGTTGTAATAAATACGCAGAGCTTTAATCAAGCTTCATGATAGACTTTGACAGAATTGCAGTTCAATTTAATAATACCATCCCGTGCGAACCAGCATTATATAGTTCAGTAGTTTCGAAGTCAATATACGTGAAACAATATTTTTTTTTTGTTATCTAACTAGGATAAAGAATATTACAATTTTAAGTTTAAAATAAGACGGTTAAAGAGTTTATAAGGAGTAACTTGTGTTAGATCCTGGTATTCTTGGGCAAGTACAGCTTGTGAATCCAATAAGTAGCACATAGAACTATGACAACATTTCAATTCAAATGTTTCTAAAGGTATTCAACAGTAGTCATTTAGTTAATTAATAATAGATGAAGGTAATTTGTTCTAAATACTGATTAGGTATTTAGCATGCTATCGTTACGTTGTTGAAACCGAAATAGTTCTCGCACCGTCCCTAGTATTTGACATAAAGTTTGCCTTTGACAGCTCAGAACCGCGTAGTCTCTTTGTCTCTTAATATAGATAATAGGTATAGCCACATATTAATGTTACGCGAATATATAATTTTATTTTGAATATCATAAACCTGAAGTTTGAAATCTATATTTATGACCTTAACGATAGTTGGAAAGTATATATGTTCTCAACTTCACGTTTTCTCCAAACAAAATACTATTTCAGGCCCAACTAAAACCAAATCTACTGTACACAGAAATATCAAGTATTGAAAACAGATTTATAACATTGTAGACCGACCATTTTCTCCAAACGGATTCCTGATATTGAACTATATTTTTTTAAATAAACATCCCTGGTTGAAAATGTGAGCTAAATCCGGAGTTGTACTTGAAATAGCAAAGCAAGATATCCTTGTTCCTCCAATTAGTGTCTCTCATGTATGAACATCCGCTAAACTCTAGATTATGGATATGATTCGTCGATGTTTCATCGACTATTCACCCTATAACTCGTCTGTTGTATTGGCCGTCAATATATGAGTAATGGCTCTTATTCTACAAAGAGTTAATATTACTGAAAAATGATTTTATGAAGTCTGTTTGAATTTGTTATACATACATTTCTAACAGTTCCGCTCTGGATTTTATAGATTTATTGATCTCTATTTACATATTAAACAGCTCACGTATAATTATCTTAATAAAAATCAATTCATTTTTGTAAACATAGTCACGGTAATATTTATTAATTTGCAACAAATTATATATATATTTTTTTTGTATTTGACCAATTGGTTAACATTTGTATTTTATATCAATTATCAATTATTAATTTAATTAATTATATACTCAATCGAATTCCATTCGATTATTATCCAAAGTTATCGATAAATTTATTTCGTAACAAGATAATAATAATTAACCACCTAGTATTGGGGCACAAATAAATTGTTCTTGATGTCGACTTCCAGGTCTCCGAGGAAATTATATTCATTTGATTATTCACGTTGTCCTAACATAGTTTTTATTGTATGTACTATATACATATTTATATAGTATACATGCGTGAAAGTAAGTAAGTATGGTAGAGAAAGGAAATTAGAACATGTGAGTGCTATTACCGTGTCTAATGGTGTATTCCTTGTCGAAGTAAGCCAATATTCCTTTTCAACTCCGAACATGTTATATATTTAAAGATATATTCGTATATTGTAATAACTTCTAGCATAAAAACTTTTAACTAAATACATAATTTTGCCGATACGCTGACTGGATGTATTTCTGTTTATAAAAAAAGTTATACATATGTATATGACAAGACTACATTTATTTATATTATCATAGATTTTTTAAAAGTATCCCTTCTTGCTTAAAGCTATGGCATGACGCAATTTTTAATATATTACATACGTTTAAAAACTATCTAATATATAAGTAATTTTATTTCACGCGTACGTATTTTCAATTAATCATCTAAATTACCTTGTTTAAAATTATTTTGTTAAAAACTTTTACATTTAACATCAATCAATAATGTATACATTTTATATGAATAATTAAATACATAGGAATAAGAATTATGAATAACCTGATAAAAATATTTGATGCAAGAGGATGTCAAATGGCATGCATTACGATATAATCGGATTTATTACTGTAATTAATGATGATATCGCTCATTAAAAGGCAATTCATTTAACGTGAATCTCATTAGCACTAACAAAATTGTATATAAATATATTTTATGTACAATTTTGTTTATTTTATATCTAAGATAACTCAATCCGATTGCTTCGAAATTAATATTAGGTTACTTCCTAATATTAATAAAATAAGTCAAACAATTTTTTTTTCATATTAACCATTTTCTTATTGTATATATAATCATTTTTGAGGTTGAAGTTTTTCCAATTCTGTATATGTATGACTTTTAATATACTATGTGTATTCTACTGAATGGCCTGTCTTGCATAGTTTTGTCCTTTAAACAGGAATCGATTTACCAAACTGTCATTATTATTTAATAAGTAACTAAACAGTTTTCTAGTTCCGTTCAGAACTTAAAAATTCCAGATTCAGATAAGTGTGTGAGCGTTTAAATAAAATATAATTTTTTTCCATGCAACAATTTCTACTTAAATGTAAAATTATTAAGAGCAATGCTGTTATATTTTTTTTCATATTACATACTCATCATTTCGACGCCCTTCTCATTTTTTGATTGTTAAAGAAATTTAAAATAGCTTTTTTTTTTAAATGTCAGTTTTATAACGTGACACTTGCCACACAGAGAGAAATGAATTTAGCCATGTACCATTATTAAAATCAGTTATATTTATGATAGAAAAAAATTATTGAAGTTAGGTAATAAAAAAATACATATTCATTTTAAATCTAAAATATAAATTAAATTCCGGCAAGTAATATAAAAAGTGGCCTAGGTTTTAGTTTAAGTCTGCAATTTAAAGTATTAATTATTGGGATTACCATCGCGTGTGACCGTAATGCAATTATTGATTTAAAATTGCAAAAATCGCGTGCACTAACTTTTTGGCCAAGACCGAACTTATGAAACGTGATGTAGCAAATTACATTTTCAAAGGATTTTTTTACTCAGTATTTTGTAAACAGTATTTTAATAAGCAACATTGGAACACCAAAACAAAATTATTTCTTTCATAATTCTCAGAAAACAATCACGAAATAACAACCTTTGGAATCTAAGTTTATTGAGTGTTTTTCATCATAAACTATATATGCGTTTCCATTGTATAGCAGTACTTAGTCCATAACAATAAAGTTAAAATAACTTAAACATTATTATATCAATAATTCTTTAAACATTATAATATCAATAAGATTCAAAAAGGCAACATATTTTTCTGCTTTTTATTCCTGCGTCTCCAATGTCTACGGATCACTAAATGTTATTACGTATAGAACAGGAACACATTAGTCCAATGCATCTTTCCCGTGCTTTTAAGCACATGAGGGCTTGCTCTATTTTCGAAATATATGTGGTAAGATATATAGTAATTAACAAGTGAGGTACATCGACCCCTTGGCTGGGGTATAAAAGCGACTGCATGCCTCCAATACAATCTATATATGGAACACAAGGGTTGGTTCTACTTTCTGTTGAAGCTGATCGTTTAACAATCAGATACGTGGAAGATTCATTGGAGTGCATTGACTTAACGAAACGTCAAAGTTTTATTTCATGGAAGAATAATCTGGGTCTGTATATATTCAATTCATAAAACGGTGAGTATCATTGCATTTTATGATAATACATGATTTTCTAATGAAATAACTTTTTTTTATGTTTCATTTTCATCGCTAACAATATTGCGAATTTTTATAATACCGTTTTAATAAGAAAATATTTCCATGGCTTTATGAGATTCGCTACGATTCTTCTTAGTTTGTTTTTAATATTGCTATAACTCAATTACGATCCATTTTCAATAAACTCCAACCAGTCGATGTTGCGTTATTTGTATTTGGTTCTAAAGATTGGTTTCAAAGTGATTAATTACGCATTTTATATATTTCCAATAATTCTACGCTCGTTAGGAACAGACAGAAATAATAATTTAACGCGTGATAATATTGTTAGAGAAATATATATGACTTTTATGTAATCTTTCATTATTCTTCAATTTATTGAAACTTATTTATTATATTAAATTCCGTATGGCCTTAAAATTTAAAAATATGTCTCTTTTAATTTCCGCATATAGATTATATTAAGTTCGAATTATATTTACAGATTAGAAAAAAATATTATTATATAATACAAATTTAGAACTTTAAAGTTATTGTAATTTCCGTTATTGTTTTTGTTTAAAATTAATCTTCTAGTATTTTATTTCAATTCGTTGCTTCGTCACCAAGCGGTGCCTGTCAGGTATTGACTTTGTTGGTTAGAGGTTGGTATTGCAAGGATTCTGTTTGTTCAATAAAATTGCACAATATTTGTTCAATGCTATCCCCGTACAGTTAAATTCCTATTTCCAGAAGTCTCTCTTATTTTATTTGATAAAGTGATGATAATATAAATTAATGTTGTATTATTCGAAAGAAATATAAAAAATTGCTAACCAAATACCCGATATAGATATACTATGTACAAAGTCAGTCTCGTTATTGTAGTATTTATTTGAAATTAACAGAAGCTATTCATGTATTCGATATGGCAACCAAAATCAATTTTACGTTACAATGTCGAATATAATTTCTTTATTATTTAAACCTAAAATTTAACTTCACAAACGTGTTATATAAGACTATATTTTTAATAAAATATATAAAAAAAAAAAAATCATTGCTTGTTACCTTTCCACAATATGCGAATAGAATTATTAGGTAGTCATAAACTTTTATATCGTTATATTAATTTAATATATCAAAAATAATTAACTTCATATAATATATAACCGACTTAGAAGTGAACAGTAATTTCAGTAATTAATGCAAGCGACCGCATAGTTGC
This sequence comes from Danaus eresimus, assembly GCA_018231745.1. Lineage (NCBI taxonomy): Eukaryota > Metazoa > Arthropoda > Insecta > Lepidoptera > Nymphalidae > Danaus > Danaus eresimus. The sequence goes on from DVQP01000346.1 coordinate 23,932, forward strand.
TAAACTCCTTTTAACACGGCTTATATGCTTTATCGAGTTGAGATAAAATATAAGAAAATGTAAATGTAATCAAAATCTAGAATATTCTTCCGAGGGATATTTCTTAGTAAACAATAACAACGGTAAATGATTGACAGCATTCAAAGTCAGGTTATTGGTATTTCATTTCAAATCTAACTATTAGCGTTCGATAAACCATACTCGGTAACAGTCATCAAGGCAGTTATTGTATCAGTAATGGATTACCTCAGCAGTCATTTCCATCTGCCAGAAAGTGTATACAGATGTATCCAGCAACGGATAAGTTTTATGATAGGACCGTCTAGATGCTGTCATTATATTTTTCTATCAAAAAAGATAGAAACAAAGGGCCGTTATAGGCATATATTTGTGGCATCAAACCAAAAAGATATAATTTAATTTATATATTACATTTATAACACGAAATTCTCATTGAAAGCCGATAAAAATTTAAATTGACTGTCATTTCCACATGCCGTCTATACGAAAACAGACATTTGCTATAATTCTACTGCTACATGACTTTCGTGTACAATTATTGATTGATGACATCTTAAATCCTACAGATAAAAAAATGTATAAACACAAACACACACACACACATATATATATATAA
>DVQP01000347.1:0-24550 GCA_018231745.1 Danaus eresimus
AATAATATATATGACTCATATAATAACAGAGCATTAATGAGGATGAGGTAAATGCTGGTATGTATTTATAGCTGGTTTGTTAAATGTAAACAAGGAATAATATATTTGGATTGTCTGTTCACAAATATTAATATGTAATGAGTTCGTTGCACATGATAGGACAAATCAGTAGTTAACAAAGTAACAGTGTCGATAAAGATATCACACAACGAGCTTGTTGTATGACTAAGGCCGGACGCGTGGTTCGACCACTGCATGCAGATGCCTCAGAGTCGATTGCCATGCGAGACTCACCGCCTATGGTAAAAATTCCATAGCTCGCTCACCTCTATTTGCATAGCTATCAATTGTTTCTCGTTATTATAAGAAACAATGGAAATATATTTTATTTTAGTGTCCCAGGCGAAACGGTGGACAAACAGGAAATCACGTACGGGACGATGTTATGAGAATAGTTAAATGGTAGTCATTTAACGACTTTATATTGTACCATTGAATTAATCACCACCCCACCTAATGCACATATAAGGTTCGTTGACATCCATATGTGACTCGGTAAACAGGGTTTACAGAATCCTGCTGATGTAGACTTGCGTTTACTTTAACATTAGATGTAGGAGGTGTTTGGAACTAGAATTTTTGGTTGATGACTGTGATATGGAAGCGGAGTCAGATGCTACAGAGTACGGACGCGGTAGTTTATTGCGTTGGTCATAAACCTCGGGACAAGGTGTCGCCGTTAAACGATTGTCAACAAAGGGCTCGATGCAAGTCTGGCTTGTTTACTCCACGGTCTTTCAAAGCGGAGGAAGCACGTCCCCTAAGCCGGCCGCTTTTAGCACCTCCATATTTATAGATGCAACACCAACGAACGAAGCTGTTTTGCGGAACAAAACATGTAAACAGTGCGGCTCACGATCGCGGTATATCGGAAAACTGAGAAAAGGCCCTCCCAATGTGAATGTACCTCATTAGATGTTGGACATACAAACTTTTTAATTAGTCCAGATAAAAATGTTGCTGTCATGTTTGTTGATTGTCCGCCGTCATTAGTGCTCTAAACTGTTCTTACGTCAGTCTTGTGGCAACAATTCCTTTGTCCATACAATTTTTTATGTTTCAACACTACCGGGTTACGCTTTCCCCGCAAATTGTGCTATGACTCATACAGATAATGTACAAAGGAAAAGATTTTCTATGACTAATGCATCCATTATGTTGTTTTATATTACAGTAAAGTTATCAGTAACTTTCAAAATTAACCAATGCACTAAAGGATTATGCTGATACAGTGTACTTAAAACAAACACTAGAGATTATATTATTACTAGAAAATAAGTATTTATTATGGGTACTTTATGACTCTATCATCTTAATAGATGTTAAATGTATTAAAAAAATCATAAGTTCTCGATGTTTCGCTTGTACTGAGATTAAAAGTTCAATGCCACTGTAATTGTATTCTACACTTGCTAAAATATACAAATCCACCAGAGTTCATTCACCTCTAAATAGAAATATTTATTACTATCATAAATGTAATCGGTATTAAACGTTGACCTTCATGAAAATTGTCTATACAATAAAACGGTCAACAATGAATCAAAACTAATTGTGTCTATTTAGTCCATAATATTTCGCAACCACAAATTCTTGATGCCATTGAAATTAATGCAGTGGCAAACAGTTCTACGTACGACATAAAAGCAAAGCATTATAAAACATATAATTTTGTAAGAAACGTAATTTAAATCTCAAGGATTACCTTTCGGTTGAAAGAGAAGACGGCGTATTCATTAAGAGATAATGTACATAAAAAACCTTTTTATATTTCAATCAATCTCATCAGATGTTGAATAATTTTGAATCAATATTTTTTTATATATTTAATTACGCTGCTGTATTATCAATGAACTTACAGTGTTAACAACTTCATCGTCCGTCAGGTATTCGGAGCTCACCTGGAAAAAATAAGACAAAAATTTAGTTAACAATAAACAAGTTATATTTATTATTTATATTATATGCATGGTATAATGTAACACAATAATACACTATCAGATTGTATGATCCTCTATAAAATTAATAACCGACCAACCGGACCGGTCCCCATTGAAAGCGATAGCAATATTAACAAGAAAGTAAAACTGTTTCAGCTAGCCTTAAACGCTCGGCAGAATGAATTTGTGTTTACAGAATATATAGTTTATAATTGGTATTTATGAATTTGAATTTGGCAATTAAATACATTATATTTACGACAGTTTTATTACAAATGACAGTGGTAATTTATCAACTTGTCCGTAATAATGGTATCTAGGTGGCTTGGGTAATAATTTTGTTATGTAACTATGTAATGTGATCGTCAAAGTATATGACGTTTTGTTTTAGAACTGTGAGGCAAGACATAAATAAAGAAATAATAACTAGCATTGGACGGTAACAAATTGTTCGTGAAATAAAAAAAAAACATGACTAAAGTACATTATCAGAAATAACAGAATAAAAATGAAATATTTTAGATGTGAAATGAAGTTTCACAGACGAATTATTGAGATATAACGCTCTATTCAAAATATATATAAACGTGTTAAAGCTGGAAGTCAGACTCAGACCAGAAATTTATTGCAATTGAAAGCCATTGCACGAGCCAGATCATGCTTTGTCCTATTATAAACAGGTTTTATATAAATAATTCATAAGCATTTGATCCGTGTATGGCACGAATAAATAAGATTTTTTGCTTTTCTTCCTGCAACGTGAGCACCTTAACTACTGTTTATAAAACATTCGATAAGATCGATCTGTACATAAGATTATTTATTTGCGATTTTTCTATATATAGTACAATATCTTTAATTGAGTCTTATACAGCATGTTATAAGTTATTGTAGTTTTCATTGTTATGATGAAATAATGTTGTATACTGTAGGTACAAGTGTTGTCGGTTTTGCGTCGATCGTGGAGCACAATCAACGAAGCAATCGGAGCCACTTGTGCTAATGAAACACTTCAATTGAATTGGGGACATTAATTCAACGGCCGTATCGGGCAGCCGCGACGTACTATCAAATAGTGAGGAGACGATACGCGTTATATTTTATATTTCTACTATTATAAATTACCTCGCTCGATAAACGACGATAGTACGTCACATCACTGGCTCGTCTTCACAAAAAACTTATTTAAATATCAAATAATCGTCGTAGGTCTCACTCGTGTTGGCGATATCCTCTTATCTTACATCTGTGTCTCGTTCTTGTGCCTGTCTATATTACAGAGGAATAAAGTCTTGTCCTTGATTCAAAACAAATTATAGATACGACTTGTTCATGGAAAAGAACAACCAACTCGTTTATGACGGCACGTTAGAATTTTAAATGTCTGTTATACCTAATCAATCATCAAAACGTCTGAAATATAATTATATTGTTAAAAAAAGCTTTAATAGTTTAGTGATACTACATTGACATAAACAAAAAACCAGTCATCTTTTATAAGGAGCCTTCAAATGGAGATATACGAGTGGAGCATCAAGGCGTATCGGCAATCAATGTGACATTGTAAATTGAAAATTATGAAACAGTTCAATGGAGGCATCTCAGCCTCATTACGGCTGTAAACTTAAACAGTGTACTCTTATTATTTCATATAAGATAAATTGAATTTATTAGAACCGATGTATTGACTTAGCGTACTGTAATAACTCTTTGTAATTATTTTAATAGCTCTAATCTACCGTGAACCAACATGTTCGGAGATAAGAATTGATATGAATTTTGTTTTTATATTAAATTTGCTTGAGATTGCATTACTTTATGTGTTTACTTGAGTATCTAATTTGTGAAAAATAATGAAATATTTTAAAAGAAAAATAAGTATGGCCTTGACGTGAACATGAGAGGGTCATCTAAATATTTATGAAGTATATTAAATAAATATATAAACCAGTTTATATTCCACTCAGCATTCTGACCATATTCCTTATACATTTTGATTATGTCTATAAACGATATGATTTTAATTGGCATTCAGAGTTGTATTCATTAAAAATGCTAATTATAGTTTTTTTGTGGGTAGTCGAGGTGTATTATTGTTTTGCGAAGTAAATATCTGCTATTTATAGAGTGGTTTGGAGTAAAGGGTCGACTAGGTAAAGTAATTGGTATGGTAACCAGGGTCACTGGTACTAGGATCTATGGTACGATTGGCAGGAGGCGGTGCACGCGATGACGAGCTCAACGCAATGTTGCAACTACATATTGCGATTGTCACGCGATTCACTTAACTTTTGAAGGTTCGCTGAATTGAGAACTAATAAATATATTGAACTGTTATATTCACGCAATTTTTAAATGAAAAGAACCTTCCCTATTTTGATTAGTCTTGTTCAACAAAAGTCATAATGAGAGTCATCTCACAAGATTCATTTATATTCAAAAAATCTTAATATAAATGGATCCCGGAAGTGTATTGTGAAGGTCGGAAAGCAAGCAGCGGCCTTGCCGATGGCTGTGCCACTTTCTCCGCTGCAGTTAAAAGCCCACATACGTTACGTAGTCATCACAACAATGGTTTCGTATAACAATTTCTGGTACGCCGACGCAGTGCGCGGAACAATAATCACCAAAATGAAGGCGTTTCTACTCACGAACGTAACGTAATTTACCTCGAAAGGCAGGAACGGAACGTATTACTTGATGTCCCTGCACTAGCGCATTGTTTACATAAGAGCCTTGGTTTCGGACTGTGATCACGGGACATTCAAACACTTAACTGCTCATTGTTTCAGTTTTGTAACTATTTAAATATCGCACTAGCTCATGATGATGATTACGTAACGTGGTGCGATTATGAATACGTAAGTGTAGAAAAAAAATATTACGAATTTAAAAGCGGTATCATTTCCATTGCTATACTTCACAACGATACTGACGTATTGCAGATGAACTGGCCGTCCGATTGAATATTTTGCATTAAGAGTAATAGCTACTTGTTTCCATTCGTTACCATAAACATGGCTGGTTATCGCTAACAAATTATATGCGCATTTAAAACATTTATAATCACTTTATGCGAGATGAAACACATTTTGCACTGGCCTTCTGTATCCTTGGCTTATACAATTAATATTATAATGACTTAATTGCATTTTGAAGCAATCTTTTTGTAGCAATTTGAATACTAATATCAAAATCGCGGTCACCAAAAAATTGGTTTGATTACGTAAACAGATGTATGTAACTAGTTTAACACATCTGTGGTAAGTTAACTGCGATGTGTCAAACTTGAGTAAAACTTATATAAATATTAAATTAGTTGGAAATGATTTTGACGAGTAAACTCTAGTGTGTCATAACGAGGGAAATCGAAGGTTGTGTCGTAGCGGGGTTATTGAAGTTGCTGCAGTTGCATCAAACAGCACGCAGAGTTGTGCAACTATTTCGCAACGCATCGTATTACTGGATTAGCAACATTGACCACGTAGCCAAAGCTCCGACCGTTCAAGTGGATCTGATTAAGTATTTAGTCAATTTAAATCCATCTTATCATGAGATAATATCATGTATCTAAACTTACTAGTCAAGAAAAATAATGTTGAAATACTGAAATTAAAATAATCCTTAAAATATATAACGCAAGTATCTCGATCCCGTTGACCGCTGACAAAAGTAAAAGCTACTTATCTCAACGACTAAGAAAGTGATATAAATCTTAATGCAAACCAACGAAGGAAATACCTATAAAACTGACAGATTTATAATGAAAACCAGGATATAACGTTGTACATTAAACATACGTACAATAGGGAACCATGCATAATTAGTTCAACATATTAACTTTTTTAATGACCGGCTAAAAACACAACGATACACAATTAAAGCCTTATAATTACGGTTTAAATATAATTAGTTTTTAATTATATAAAAAGCAATAAGCTATCAAAGTCAAGAATATTTCTTTCATTCGATTGACTACAGCGGGTTATTAAAGAAGTCATTCTAGATTACATTGTCTCGTGTCTATATATAAATGAATGAACTTTTTGCACATTGACTAGTTAAGGAATCTGCGGCACAAAGCGTGCGGTCTTCGAGGAGTGTAGGTGAGCGGGCGACCTTCGGCGTTCGAATGGTCCCATCGCCAGATACTACAATCATTATAATAATTTTAATTTTCATTATCACCATTACTTCACTTCTAATAACTATGTATTAAACGACCGGTTTCACTTGCGTCACAAACATGACGCTACTGGCCGCAACAAACTATTGACTACCAAAAAAATATTAGCACGTAACATTTACATCAGGCAACATTAGTTTCGTTTATTTCATACCTCAATGTCTCAATACGATAATGTTAAGCTGTCGCAATTGCGTATCATTATGTTCAGTTGTAATATCTTTCATAAAATTGTTCTATGAATCGCGACTGACGAAACGTGAGCAGCACATTGTGCGAAAGAACGTCCACATTGGCCGACGCCATCTTTTTTTAAGTCAATTTATTGGTTATTAGGTCTTTAACAGATGTGCAACATCCGCTCTAGGATGTTATTACTTGATTTTCAAAAAAGGACAAATTTTTGGCTTGAAGCGCCCCGATATTTTTTCAACTATCCTTTAAAAGAAAAAATATGTAAGTCAAATGAAACGGTTTACAGTTAAGTACTTTTCTTTTTAGATATCCATGATCTTTAAAAATTATATACTTTTTGTATCGCTGGCTTTTTCCGCAGATTGGAATTAAGATAAATAAATGTTATATCTCTAAAATTTAAAGCTAAGAAAAACAAGTCAAAGAATTTTGATCCATTAAAACGTTTTTCCAAAAATATTTATTACTTGAATATACTTTTTATATTACAGTAATGGTGGTTTACCAGAATGCCATGTGATTTTTATATTTTAGCTGTCATTTTTCCTGTTATATGAACAATTAATGTTGATTATGATAATCAAAAACATAAAATGTATAAATTTATAACGAAAACAAACACAAAATAAAGCGGATGTCGGTATTAATTAACGTGATAAACGCAGTAAATAAAGTGACAAAACGTGAGTTGAACAAACTGATATAATGTGATGTGATGTCTTCTGGCCATAACTATCGAGAGGCCGCCGATGATAACTTATGACCTTTATGTACCAGTTTTGGATAAATCGATTTGCGTCACACGATCAGTATTTTAACAGGAACATTAACAAAAACAATGAACCGTTTACGTGTACAGCACACTTGTCGTCAGCGTGGTCCCAACTCCCATCCGATGGCTAGCTATAAGCTGGCCCGTTGAAATTTTCCACGGTTATCGCTACGGTGAAGCAACCAAGCATGACCCTTCACAAGTCATAGACCACCCCACTTGTCACGGTAATGATTCCTCACCCACTATCTTACCCGGGGTATAACATGTATAAACCAGTCCTATAAGTATTAATATAATTGAACTAAGTGTAAATATATATGATGGCAGAACAAAAAACGGAACGCAGGTATTTGTGCTTCTCTTCGCTTAGAGCAACTCGATTTACATGGAATGGTAACCTAATTATTGTAAATATTGTATGTAAAGCAAAATTTTAATACTAACTGTATCAATAAATTCAGGTTAGTATTTCAAAGCACTATTTCACGCATGCGTTTCACTGGTCCTTGAAGGCTTTGTGGGACAATGATGCGTATCGCAAAGAGGTTTAAGGACCATTGCAGGAGACATGAACATTTACACACACTAGTCATATTTATAAAGTTTATAACATATATAATAAGATTGATAAAAAGTAGTTAAAAACTATTAAACTCGCTTAAAAATGCTTTCCGAGGAACAAACAATATTCAATATGAATAACAATAAGACATAGTTATTCAGGCTATGAAATTAATGTTACTTCACGTCTGCGCTACGTCCATCATGTGTTGCATCGGTGCTTTGATAACTTCGGTAATAAATTTCTGGTTGTAATCAAATTATGTAATGCCAATGACGTTAGATATTGTATAGTATTTTAACGGCCGAGAACTTTTTTTTTAATTATAAAACGAACTAACATAAATGTACAATATATTTTATTATGTCCGTCCTACTTAATTTCTACGTTACTCGCGACAATCTATAAGATTAATTCTATTTGTATTGTACGTAAACAAAGCATAGGGAAGTAACATCGTGGTTTGCGGAGGAGGAAGTATAATGAAGACCTTGTTCAGTTCAACGTCTCGACGTGTACAACAGTCCGTGTTTGGTTAGGAAAAATCTTATGAAACGAATAATAAAATGTACCTCTAAATAAGGATACAGGAAGATTGATGTTCGTACTGAAATGTATCTTATATTGAGGAAATTACATCCGGGAACAAGGAACTTCGTCAGTGAGACTGGTGATAAAAATAACTTATTGAATATCGAATAATTAAGTATAGCATTATAGCATGACGAAGAAAAGAAAATTTTGTGCAAAAGTAATCTTGATAGTAAGAAGTTGATGTCACAATAGGATACTAGAATGAAGATTAGTCCGCATCAAAATGGGTTCAGAGAACATTACGCAATTCGACACTGACCTAACATCGGCGTGCCACTTATTTATTGACAAACTAGTCACATTATATGTAATATATTTATTATAATTCATATATTTAAATTAAACTAAACTTATATCAGTGTTCAATAATTGGATATTTATAGAATGCAATGTAATACATTGCAATTATTAGGACGTGACGTTGACACTTAGGTCTGTTATTAGATTTAAGTGTCCTGTGCCTTTAAGTGGCCATTGTTATAACGTGATAAATTTAAATGCAAATGCGTTCAATTAATTCTATTCCCTCTGATAATGACAAACTAACAAATAATTTAAGAAATACCACAGTTTATGATAATATTTTAACTGTAAAATTATAGCAATAAATATAAAGATATGGTAACATTCTTATGATATTCAAGATTGCGGACGTTAAACAATTTAAAATTTATTCATTAGTTGTCAGTACTTACGTTATAAAGATAAAAACACGAATGCTGTATCGTAAACAACAAATATTATACGAAGGTAGTCTGAAAAAATGTAATCTTAATTTTTGTGTAAAATTGAATTTTAAACTGTCTCTTGTTATTTAAATTAATACTATGACTAAACGACCATATAAGGCCAGTGGAACCCGGATCCATAAGTAATTAACCATTACTTATAATACAATAAACCGGGTCGTCTGACACATTGGGTACTGGAGGTCGGCTGAGGGTCTAATTGCGCATTATACTTAAAATTAAACTCACCCAAACCTTTCAGGAAAAACTGGGCCATATTAATTATTCATGACTTAAGTTTATATTTTTTTCAAACCCAATATCTATAGCACATGCTTACTATATTACGACTATTGAAACAGCCAGGTAACTAAATTTGTTCTAACAATGGTATTGCAAATGTATACAATAGTTTTTTTTCTAAGTCCCAGCAGGTAGACGATTTCGTACAAACAGACAATCAGTTTAGATCTTATTGTGTTAGTTAAAGACTAGCATTCAAAAGTAAAGTAATAGTCAAACGTTAAATAACATGTGGGTAGTTTGTAACTGGTGAGAGTTTATTTCCTGCTACACAACTACATAGGATATAGCTAGTAACGTGTTTATAATCATTGTAATAGCTTCGCGTTTGTGCAACGCTCTTATGCAAACTGCAATAGTGACGTAGCTGTAAGAGCTCTTGCGATAGCGGATGTTGCTATCACCAGCCTCTAATTAATACCCGCTAATAAATACTTATTATGGCAGCCGTTTGGCGTAATGATTAAAATATACTGTAAAGTGTATGAGTGACGTCTTAGGTTCGATCCCCGCCTCGATAAATATGTGATGACGACCACCTTTAATTCTATATATACTTTCACATTAACAATATTTTCTTTGACATATCCCCAAACAATTTAGCTTATAACTAGCTTAACGGATTAAACTCTAAATCCTTTCCATTTGATATCAGGCCTTCAACAGCCAACAGCAAGTTATTCTGTTGGTTTATTAATGAAATTGATAAAATAATTAAAAATCAATAAGATGTTGGTTTTAAACCGCAACTCCTCTCCTTCCGTCCGTATCATTACGAAACCAGAAAAGAAAGTTAAAACCGTTTCAGTTGAGAGAATGTCGCTCTATTCAACTACTTGCAGTGCTGTAATTGTAATACATCCCGTCCTACTAACCGCTCGTGATGCAACCGCTTCGATTTACTTACACTTTTTGTTGATTTCATTGTAACATTTCGGTTGGACGTGATCTCGATTTGTGTTTATATTTTTTTTGAACTCTCGCTTTAAACCTTTGTGATGTCTTTGTTGAAATGAAGAGAGTCCTATATGGCTATAGATTATAAATTAATATTAATCTGATTATACATATAGCTCGTACAGCCAAGAGCGGCGTTTGACGTCCATAACGAATTTCAAAGCGATGTTTTGCTCTTGCGTAAGTAACGTAGGCAGATATGTTCTTTTCGTGCAATTATGTAAAGCGATTAAGTGGAGGGAGTGCGGCGTTTATGGTAAAAGTGTTACACGACTTGTAACCATTCTGATGGTGACGCAACTGTGAGCGAATGTGTGCCGAAACTGCAGTCGAACCTCCGACTTACGCTGTTACGTTACACTATTTAATATTTAAATATATCTATTTTAAATATCAGTATTAATACAAGTTCTTAAATATCTTTAATGTCCTAACAATAAATAACGTTGTCACACGTATCTAAATACGATTAGATATAGCCCTTTTGTTTATACTGTACTCTAGATTCAATACGATGTCAACTATCTACGTATAAATTATATATTTATACATAATTGTTACTCGTAGCATCTAATTACGACCTTAATACATTATATTATCTAAATGAGGTAAATAATATAAAGTTATTTCACACTATAATATTATTGATACTTTAATAACAATAGGTTCTAAACTATGCCAAGTCCATATATTTAATAGTTACACCAATTAGAATACAAAGCGTATCATTAATGTACCGTTTATCAAAATATTTTATAAATAATATGACAAATGTGTATCGTATAAAAAATCTGTCAATGATACGATTGCTTCTAGTATTACCTCATTCAATTTTATTGAACTTATATATATATAATGGCGTGTTATTTAATTTACATATGTACAGAAGTACATTATTAGTTATTAATATATTTTTGTTATAATATCACCAGTAGGAGTGTTAACGCTGAGCGATAAAGATTGCTGACACGTGACTACGATATCAAGAACAAATTTCAATTCAACAATACGCAGCGAAGTTGAAACAGATAGGTTACGTGCGACTGTAGTACATATTACTATAAAAATAAAGTTTAATTTACCTCAAATGGTACGACGAATGCTGTCGACATTGAACCCTAGCATTTGTTCTGCTAAAACAATTAGTAGCGCGTCGCGAATTAAATTAAACTATATAATAACAGCATACGTCAAATGAATAAAACAGATAGAAATCTTAATTTGGAATTTCACAATACCGTCTCAAGTATTATGAAAAAAAAAATTCGTTCAAAAATATTATTATTAGTAAAGATTTTGTAATGAATATTAAATTAATTTGGCAACCTGAATTCGATTTATAATAAATATTAATAAGTTAGCTCATCAACTTCTTATTCAAATTAGTCGAGAATGAACTCATGAATAAGTTCAAGTAGAACAATCAAAGTTCAGCTAAATTTACCTGCAAATTAGCACTCGATTAGTTGTTTGTTTGTTAATATATAAAGGTCATATTAATATTTGGGTTAAATTATGTATGCGGGGGTGTATCTTGATATTTACAATTAGTGTCAAAGATCCAAAGCGCTAATGTCGAAGCACAAAGCCATCGATATGAAGCAACACAACTCAAGGCAAGCAACATATTTAAATACTAAACAATATTCGTATTGGGAAAGCATGATGCCTTGACTTGTGCTGATACACCATAATTCTGTGTCCTCTCTTAGAGGTCGAAAGTAAGGGTCTAAACCGCCTTACCTCACAGTGAAATGGATTTTTGAATACGTCACTCACTACATATAAGATAAATCTAGCAGTGAGGAACCTATGTAATTTTCCTTGGATAATACAGATTCTAGAAAAATAAACGGGGATTTTCTTAGGTAAATCTACTTGCACGCTTTATCTCTTAGAATTATATGAGTATTAACATTAATAGATCCTAATATCAAGGCGCTAATAATGCCATGACAACTAGCGTTACAGATGGGCTCTTATATAATAGGAAACACCAAACAGTACACATACTGTCAATACCGAAATAGATGTAATAAAAATAAAATGTTGGTAGTATACGTTATCACATATAAGCTACATTAGCTGGGTATATCAAAACAAATGTTTGTTCTGTGCCGATCGTACGACATGAACAACAAAATGGCGCCTACATACGGCTCGGAATCTTAATTCGCTAACGCGACATAAGAGGAAATAATCTGAGCTATAATTGTATACAAGTGACGCTGGCTGGATTCTCTCCCACGATCGACGTTTATTGTTAGCGTTGCACTCGACGGTTTCAGCAACGTCTAGCTATTGGGAAACGTTAGCACTGACGACCAGAACCGGCTGTTTGAGAAACCTTTTTAGTTTAGATTGCGAAAAGCGTGGAAAGCTTGTTTGCCAGCCACGCAGATATCTTAAGGGTAAGCTTAAGAAAACACTCGTATGTGCTTGAATTACTTGAACCACCAACAAATAAGAGCTCGGCATAATGGATCTTCAATTTCTGATTACATGTAATTTTATATAAATGCATTGCCTATTAAGCAATTATTATTTTACATATTATGTTCAGTAAATTGATCCAAAAGCGGGTTAAGCGGCAACGCAACCGCCGACCTTAAAACGAAGATAAGTTACTTTCGATGAGTGAATGAGAGAGTAGCATATATATATGATGGTTTGATATTATGTATGCATAACATAACATGACATACAGTAAAAATGACAAGTGTAATGTATATGGATGTATATTTTTTGAGGTATTTGGATCATCGTCTATGTAAATAAATGTAATTGCGCCTGTATTGAGGTTCGAATCTCATTTTGCGTGTAGCACACTGCGATTGTATGCTCCAACGCCCCTTGTGATTACCAAGCTTACTGACCACCAAACAATAAAACGAACAATTACTTCTATCAGAATCCAAGGATATGAATAAATCCTATAAAATTTTCATCGAATGATGTCTCAATATGCTTGTTAGTGTTACATAATTTTCGAATAACCTATTTTCATGTCCACCAAACGGAATATATAACAAAGCATAGTTTAAAATCTTTATCACTCCTACACTATGAGTCCAGTCAGGGAACCCCTGAATTTCGAAAATCTCCAACAATAGCCTAATCGAACAAAGAAAATATACAGCACAAAAGTGTTTTTATAGTTTGGCAAAAGCGAAAAAAAAAACCAAAAATGGTTATAGTGCGAAGCGGTTGTATTTGTAAATAGGCAGGCAGGTAGAAAACGTTGTAGGTGTATTTACGAGCCCAACGGTTTAAAAGACTTTTTATACCATTCAAATACGAAATAAAAGATTACGATGCACCTTTCAAAATTCCCACCGTGATTCTATTTATTATGACATCACGGTATAAGAATTAAGATTGTTGTATTAGATCAGGTGTAAGCGATAATAATTTTTCTCTACACTGTACAACTGTCATGATTAAAAATCACTGAAGATAGTATTTCATTCAGACTATAAAATATTTAATATATTCGAAAACCTCAACGTATTACAACGGTTGAATATATTAAGTATTAAAACACCAATACATTTTTAAGCTTAAAACAGAATACGACAGCCACATACATATTTAAATAGGTTTGGAGATCTAAACACTTTTAAATAGGTATTCACGGCTAAGGAGGCGTGAGGCATTTTAAAAACTTGTTTATGAATATTCAAAACATGTGCCTATATCTTAATACATAAGTTGGCCTGCATCTCTACCCCTTACATTATATACCCAACGGAATACAAAACAGGGCAGCCCTAAGCAACAAGTGGCTTATACGCAACAAAGAAACCACAAAAACAGTGAGCAGGTAGCGTTATAAAGAGCAAACGATTTATAACCATGTGAATAAGATAATAGGACCGGTTTTTGTTTGCCACTACAGTATTGAACTTGTCGAACGATAATCATCTTAATTACAAGGACCAAAGACTCGTTTTTCTTGATTTCTTTAAATATAATGGGAGCTATACCACTAGTCACACCACTTAGCCGAGTCTGCTCTTTACCCCTGCTGAGATTTGAAAAGGATTTGACAAATAATAACGCGATTTATATAAGATATAACATAAATTAGGTATAATTTTTAATACAGACCAAATACGAATATAGGTAAGTTAATCACCTTCGTACTGGCTATTATTATTTAAAATATTATTTTCGACAATTTATAATGCAAACTACAATCAAAAAAAATACTTATAGATTTTTATTTTTTATTATAAGTATAAATATTCGATGTTATATTTAATTATAGTGATAACAAGTGGCCGATAAATTCTATTAAGTAATTTTGTGATAGCGATTTCCTAATAAAATCAACTTTTACTTTTAGTACGAATGAGGCGAAAAGCAAGTCAGATAGGATTTTCATTCTGAGATTATCTAACTACCGGGTTCTATATACCGAAGAGTTTGTCTATCAGGACGAATATTCGTCAAGCATTTGCCATTACTAGCCAGCAAAACCCACAAGGGAAATGTTAGTTGCCTTGTAAAGCTATGCTATGTTGGACAAACTTGAATAACAACCTCGTTTACAACGTTATATTTAAAACAGCTTCAATTTAACCACACTGTTATTATTAACTAAGTATTTAAACACATGTCTAGATTTTATATATTACCGTTGTTTATACGCACGAATTATGCCTACCTCAACAAAATGCACATTTAATTACAAGTAAAAAATAATAATATTATACATGATAATTAAAACAAATATTTTATGTAAGTAATTTAAAGCATAGAAAGTATTTTAAAAATCTATATTTTTTGTATCTATGGTATTGTAAAATAATATTTCACTGAGAATATGAAAGAAATGTCAATTACGTATGATTTATTTTTTGCATGTCATCACAATATATGAGAATATAGGTATTTAATTGTAATAATTGCATATTTTAGTTTTGAGTTATATATTAAATGTAACTAAAAAAACGTATCTATATTATTTTAAAGGCTAAATGAACACATTAATTATATTGAAAATTACCATATCAGTAATGTTAAAAAAGATACAAATTAGAAACTACCTATTTTAAGTAACGATCACAACACTGAATATATAGGTTATGTTAGGTTACTTTTGAATTCAAGTTTGTTGAAAGTTAAAACCAACTTTGAGGGTATTTATGAGACGAAAAACATTTGCTTCAACTGTGGGTGTTTTAAAAACTACGTGAGTTAAATAAACTTTTGCTTACCTTCAAGAACAGATCACCAAAGTCGTACAGCGCAGACTGATGCATTATAGCAGTAGACATTATGTACAAGTAACTGGACACTAGTTACTATCCAGGATTACAGTCTTCGTTTCGGATTTTTTATGTTGTTTATATACACAGGGCACGAATTCAAATGATTTTATCCACAGCAATTTAAGATATGAAAAGTTCACGATATGTCAACAAGAATTTTAAGTAAACATTTGTAAATACAATAAAATATATGTTCTCAAAACGATGCGTTTTTGTTTTTTCGTTCGGTGACCACAGATTTTAGTCCGAACTAGTTGGCCGAGGGCGATCTTTTTTTATAATGCCCTCCACTGTTGATAGCCAGCTTTATATTTTATTTTTTGAACACAATTTCGCAAATTATGCGAAAATGTACAAAACAGTCCTTTGTTTCGGAATCCTCTTCACTTTTTTCGCGTCTATACGGAAATTCACAATATCGGTCAAAACTTTGCACGAACTATCGAAGTAAACTTCAGACAAACAAGAAAGTAAACTCTTTAGTTGTCCAACTTTATACTCCAATGATAAAATTCTGGCTGCATGGGCCGCAATTAAAAAAAAAACGATATCGCAGTTTCAAAGTCCGCGCAAAACGCACCACACGTTCATTCCGTATCACGCTTGCTCGCGCACTGAGCCTGCAATTCGGTTCGCCCGTGACTCGTGAGCCGGCAACGGGCGGGTGGATTTTGTTTTCAAATCAAACAACACGATCACGTTTTGAAGCGAGATTCGTTTTCTACTCAGCTGCGTTCGGATGATGTCGGCGATATTCGGCGGTGTGTTTTGCCTTCCCGCCACAATAAAAATGATAAAACTCACAGACCACATCGTCATCATCTTATTTTGAAATTTTCTAGTTTTATTACATTTATAATTTCTTAACCTTGTTTACCAAGTGTTTTGATTGTAACGTATAATTCTATGTTATTATCTATATACGTATAAGTTTATTTTATCTCTTTTATTGTTGTACAATGTAGAAGGATAAAACGTCATATCGCCTTTTAAGTTGTAATTCTATAATTAAGATAAATCTGAGAATTCTGTGTATGCATAGAGATTTCCTTTTCCATGTTCATATAATTTAAAAAGTACTTCATTTGTATATCAATAATTTTAACGACAGACAATTGGAGAGGTTTTTTTTATATTTACGAAATTTATTTCAAATATTCCTGCATTCGTTATTATTTATTTCTCGACACCATTGGATTGCTATTACTAAAATTGTGATGTTTATGATAGAAATAACGTACTCGCACGATTTTAATTATCTCTTCACTGTAACGCTATGTACATATATATTTCGGTAAGGAAGTGCTAAAAAATATACGGCCAGAACGGTGAACAAACGCAAAAACTTGTAATTTTAGAGCTGGTTCGACCAATCGAGTATCCGCCGCCCTCGCCTGTTTGAAACACGCGATTATAAATAAGAGAAGCGTTGTTGGTGAAGCAGCAAATATAACTTAAATAAAAAAAATATTTGTATTATTATTCATATAACGCGATGCTAAATATGAGGACTAGGATTTTTTTAATAAATAAAAAAAATCTTTTACATATATCGTAATGATTCGATATATCTCCGTTAACCGCTAAGTTTATTAATATGACAGCATTCTTAGAGGCGTCCCTCGAGCAACTTTTTATTATGGCATTCGTTGGTTGCAAACCCGTTTGACGGTTTGTTATGCCCTGTGTTGCACCGAGCTTACGGGAACTGGACTTATAAGACCTATGCCTACTATTTTTTTTTTAATTTCACAGACCATTGTAAATTAATATGACTCACAACGGTCTGTTGACATTCGGTTCAATTTTTTTTTTAGAATTCAAACAAGGAAGGTTTTATTAGATGTACATATCTAAATTCTTATATTTCGGACGATTGAAAGTAGCTCTGCTCTATTGACGACAGTTATAAAAACAATGGATATTTATTTAGACGCATAAATTTATTTCCTAGCAATATTAATAATAAATAATAATTTATTGATCTCAAAGAAAAACAATTAGAAAAGTTAATCATTTTTAGTAAAAACACAAGCGGGCTTATAGCTACTGGCATGTACTGTAATATATATTATTAACAGGATAGGAAGGAGAAGGAGGAAATAGGATATCCATATATAAGACAGCTCAATATTATAGCTATTATGTACAATTTAAAATACATATTTATTTTAAAATTAATAAAATTAAAGTGACTGACGAGTCCACATTCCACGTTGTTGTTGAGAAACGTAATATTTCTTTATATAAATATTTTATTTTATGTTAATATTTACTTTAGTTTACGTAATATAATATATAGTATTTGTTTCAATGAAGCTAAATAAGCGACGAGTCCAATATCCTCTCATGGGAAATATTTTGAAAGGCGAGTTGTAATATAAGATATCGCAACTTTTAGGGTTCCGTGGGTTTACTACAAAACCGACTATACAAGCTTCATATAAATAAAACAGCGTGTGATTTCATTGACATCATCGATACAACCAGAGCCTTACATAATAATAACGTTCTCAAATAACATAGATAAGGAATAGCAAACAATAATTGTAGCAAAATTAAATATATGTTTGAACATTACAAATAAAATCAAGTCATTGAATATATTAGAAATGGATTTTAGTCATAAATATATCTATATATATATGCGGAACATTGTTTTATATGTATACGCATTGTTTTTATGTATAAAGACAGTGTCGAATATCGGTCACGTAATGCTTACTCCCATTCGCAATATTACGAGGCACAATACAATGTTTAAGAAACACTGATCGCTGATAAAATAGGTCGCATACAGCGCAAAAATTACTGGCTCTACGAAATAACGTAATGCTTTACATTTAAAAATAAATGTCATTACTGTCATTAATGACGTATCATTGATAGAGCCTACTGATATAAAAGAGTGACAATGGCAGAATATACTGTGCAGGTCTTTGCACGGATGAAGGCCGTATAATAAAAAAAAAGAATATGAAAGAAAATAAATGATAGAAAACATTCATACTTATATTTTTATAGCACACATTACTCTTTTACAAGAGGTGATTTTTATTGTCAGCTTAAAACACAAACACCGTGCACGCTAACCGTTACTCGTGACATTAAAGATTTTCACAATTCAAAATTTGTTTTGCTATAAACCATTAATGTCCAGACAGTTCGAGACCTTTGGTAATTCGGACTATTAGAGTCCATCACTGGAAAGCCAAAACATTGACTTTGCTTACTGACGAGTCAATTAATATGCCTTTCATTCGTACTAACCGTTTTCTCATAGCTACAGAGCTTATAGGTACCTAATAGCTTGTTTAGTTTCTGTCAGCGTATTTTTTGCCGCTTCCAAATAGTTCAAAATAAAAATTAAAATTCTATCTGATTGTTAACACATGAGCAACAAAAATCCTTATAATATTGTTCTTACAATAACTTTTATGTTCAGCAGAAAAAAACATTAAAGCCAAACTTTTTGTTCAAGGCAAAAACTATTCTGTACAAATAAAATCCTAATTTTATTTTTAATAGTAAATGTGTCATATAGCTTTACAAAAGCTATATAAATTCCATTCTGCAACCATTTCTCATTTAATTGTAATTGTGTTACTTTATTTATGTAATCTCTCTAACTTAACCTAACCTAACCTGCTAGTAATATACTGGTTTATTGTTAAGCTAACAGGAAACGGTCGTAACAATACCGAAGATGGTAATAATAATTTACTTAGACGGTGCTGTAAACTTAGGCGTGTCATAAACTAAAATTTAATCCCTTTTCATAAAGACGTCATAAAACCTTCTCGATAAAACAAAAACCTTTCTCGAAATTTTTTTTAGAACCAAATAGGTTCCACAAGTTGCCAGCCATTAAATCCTCGCCAATAGGTCAACAAGATCTTTTCAATTATTTTTTTAACGTTTCAATTATGCATAAAAAGCAACTACATATAAACCATTTTTGTTATTAAGACTCCACAAACATTTATAACTTTTTTAATCCTCAGGCACGGAGATAACTACCTTCACGCTAATTATAGTATAGAAGACTCTAGAAACTAATTTCTATGTTGAATTACCCATCAGTCACTGCTTGTATTTCAATGGGGTCTGAGAATTGCACGGAGAGTGATGGTTTTCACGTCCCGACAGACATGACTTGGCGTATCAGCCTTGGGTTGTTGTCTGCGAAAAATTGTAGGAAAAAAGAGAACCCTTTTAAAACACACCACTTTAACATCTTTAAAAGAAAACATATTTGTATATTATCATATCAAGTAATATTGATTTACTTCATCATTGTTACTCTTGTAAAATTTGAATTCGAATGGAAAATTTGAATGTATGAAACATTTAAATGCGTCGTGTTAAAATAAAACACTGGAAGGACAATAAAGGCAACTGCGTGTGGCGGACGACCTCCGTTAATGTGCAATAAAATTTTATATCCAATTTTAGCAGCACAACTTATGACGTTTTGCAATCGAAAATAATTTAACAAGTAGCTCTTGTGTATAGAAAATAATGTTGTACTAAACACAAATATGCAGTCATAATACCAATATACTTTTTCTGATAAGCACTTCTTTACTCCTCTAAATTTTTGGCACCTTAAATCTGACACTCTATTCATTTTCTAGTCGCCGATACAAAAAAAAGAAGCAGAATAAATACAGGTTATATAATTTGAAATAGTTTTGCGACTTAGAAGGAAATGCGTAAACTTACATTTCATTTTTATTAAAAAAAAATATCTTGAAGATAAGACATATGTCAAACCAAATGACTCATGGGACATAACTTACATAATATGGTTGAAAAGTAAGGCATCTGTAATGCTGTAGCTATGTACATATGTGTTCGGTAATAAAATAAATCTATCCGACCGTGTTCGTATGCGGGTTTCATCTTATCGCATCGAATGTAACCAAATGTGTTACGCGATAAACAATTTTTGCTGCTCCAAATACTTATGCAATAACCTAACAGTGAAGGCATATTGTTATTTTGATTGTTGGAACATTTTTGAGGTCCTTCTACTTTTATATCTTGTCCTTTTAGCGGTTTTTTTTTGAAAATGCGGTTAAATTTTCATTAATCATACAATATATATAAATCACTACAGTGTCATACAGATTTTTCATCATAAATAGATGATAATAAGTTGATGATATATAAGAATGTTGTTTTCATAAAACAATAGGCAAGATAAAACAATTTTTACGTCAGCCTGTTTTTTTTTATAACAAATTCTTCATAAACATATGAAAAAAATCTGCTTTTGAATATTCTTCAATAGTAGTTGTACGGTCTCCAATAACGGTCACAGTTCAAATACTTTGACATCATTTCGAAACTTACGCAAGAAGACGTCGTAATTTACATAAAAATTAAATACATAACTATAATAAATAAACACAAGAAGTCTAAGTTAAGGCAAGCACTGATTAAAAATATAATTACAAATAAACATTTAGTTCTTATATGTTGTTAATATTTTAATAGAAACACGTTTAACGTAAAACGTAGTGCCTACATAAGAAATGACTTTCTCATGTCTTCATGCCTCGCGGACTGCAGCAACATTTATAATAAATAACTTTTAAAGGGCAGATGTTGAAGTATTTTTATTTCCGCATAGATCTCTTATTATTGTGTTGTATTAAAAGGGCTCACCCTGAACTCACTGCCGGGTTTCGTGTGTGAATGGTAAAACATAAAATACAAGGTAATTAAAGAACTGCTGACAATAAAAAGGCTTTTCATACGTATGCGTAGTACGACAAACATTTAGCGCAATCATGCAATACTTTAAAGCTTATCAATAATCTTAATTAATAAATCAAATTAATATTCTAATTGAGTCAATTTATTGCATTTTTGGGAACAAATCTTTTAATTCTGTTAAAAAATAAATTTTATTCATAAATTGCACGTAATTTCAATACATCTTCATGTCACAAAAATAATCTCTACACTTTTTATCCGCTTCAATTAATTCATTGAGTATTAATGCGCAAGCGCATGTCTAAAAACACACAGACTTACGTGTCAAAACCCAATTATACGAACGGCTATCACGCACACACTCGTAATCGTTTCGTCATAGCTAACTAAACCAACAACTTTAGTATAATCGAATTGCGTCTTATATACGATCGAAATGAACGGTTTTTTACAACAATTTTGTAATGTCGTTTGAATTCAACTCCTGTTGTATATTATCAAGTAATATAATGTTGTAACCATAATTTCATACTGTTATAAATTATAATGTAAAAGCTATTGACAATAATCGGATTAATTTAATTTTTATTTAAATTTAAAACATATTTTGTGTGTGTGTCTATACATCAGTACTAAAAAATAAACTATTGTATTAATTTTGTATCTTGCATAAAGTTAAATATTGTACCATCAGATGTATATACTACATATCTTGTACATATTAAATCGCTTGTATATTTCAGTTAATACTATAACACAATTACAGCTTCAATGATTAGAAATGTATTTCTCGTTTAAAGACCTTTTTATTCTTCTATTGATTACAAGCTCCGCCATCGCTCACTGCCACAATTATCATGAAACAGGAAGTAGACAACATTTAAATTATATCCAACGGCTCACTAATTAATTCAACATGTAATATAATTCATTTAAAATAATAATGTGTAGACCACACACTGCCTAATACTATATTTATTGTATGTAATATAAAAGTACTGTATATTCCTAAAGTATATCTTTTAGTATGGTGACATTCTAGAATATTTTTACGTAACAAATTACTTAAAGTTAACTTATCTTCTTAAAAATATTGCTGATATCAAGCATCTACATAAATAGAAGTACATTAATTTAATAAAAATATGTTATGGTTTTCTTAGAAACAGATAAAGAATTTCCTGTTGCAATTAAAAATTTATAAACGCTAATTAATCGTTATAGATTATATTCGTTGAACGAATTTCGTTTCCAATTTTATAATCTATATCTTGAAATACATTTTAATAATGTGTATAATTATAAAAAAAATATATAATGAACTCGTCTTTTCATAGGGAAAAAGCAATTATTTGAGTAATTTGTTAGTTTGTGGTTTTCCTTAGTAAACAAGTGATTAATGTTACTAATAATTATACTATTTCAGACGCTTTTTATCAATAGGATGTGATTAGGCCATTGTATGGAGTTATGGAAGCTAGGTCGGAAGTTAGTTGTCAAGATAAATGTAAAAGTCTGCTAGAATTGGAGAATACTTTAAATAATCTAACATAGGGAATTAAATGTAATGTTATTCAGACATAATATATTGACATGGCAACTTTATTTTGCTTTTTTCCACTAGACTAGCTGTGAACCATGTGCCATTGGCTGTGACAGCAATCAGGAAGGGATGATATAAAGACTTTTTGAAGTTTATAATTGAGTATGACAATACACAAATGTTCTACACTAATAAATAGGCAGTATAGTGTAAGATCTTAGCCTGTAGAAAATGAAAATTGAGAAAAAAAAAGTTTAGAATTATTACTAAGTTCCTGAAGAGTTTAATGAGTAGTTAAAATCTGTTGAAAATCTGATTATATAGGAATTTTAATTAATATTAAAGATGTTCAGATTGTTTAAATTCTACACGAATAAAGTTCATGATGAGACGAAACTCCTAACCGGTTCCGTACAGCGTCTTGTCGCCAAACTTCTTAACTCTGTACTAATATTCTCCCCATTCAATCTTCAGTTACAATCGGGAAGTACTGATTAATTATTGAATGTATCTCTTCATAAATGTATGATAATTAATTTTAACAAACAATTCATAGTCCTTGGTGTGCTGATATTTTTCGTCAATAAAAATGTAGTCCATATAAAAATTACTAAGTTTTTAATGTCTTTGTTGTCGTGAAATCATTTTGGGGATTATTTTATTTACGCTCATAAATTTATGCTTTGAATTTCGTCCGGTTTTTAATAACAATTTTTTATAGATAACCTTAAAAAACAGAACTTCATTAATCCTAGGTACCCCGAGTTTTACTTTGTAAATATAAGTATTCAATGATATTAAATAAACAAACACACATTCACATAAAGTAACAAAAATATTTAATGGAAATCGTATTAAGTTTTAAGCGTAATGGTGAAGAAAGATGTGAATTTAGCACTAATTTAAATAATAGGCCAACTTTACTAGACCTGACTATAATAAGCTTATTATTTATGTAACTTTCTCATGAGCCAAAGTGTTAAATGTATGGTAGGGACTCAAATTACTTGTTACTAGAGATAACTTCTCGAAACGAAATTACGAAATGCACTTTGTTTGCTCGAATGAACGAAGTTATATATTACGTAGTGAAAAAATGTGTTAGATTTCTACCTTTTTATATTAATAACTAAATAATTTATACAATAAGTAGTAAATTTGAATCAGAACACAATATTTAGTAAAAAAAAAAAATATGAATATTTTATGAAGCTCTCTAAATTTGTAAACAACTGCATTTAGAAACTCCCGCTTTTGAAGTCAGTGAAAAAATGCAATTCATTGAAATTGCAAAGGTCAAATAACGAAATCATGACGTCAGTGTGTGGGTCGTGTCCTCTTTAGGACCGCGACACTGATCATGAACGACCGATATTAATATGTGAAGGAGAGGAGAGAGAGACAGACATGAATTCAATGTAATACATTGACTTCATCTCCTTTGTTATCATGTTATTAGTAAGCCATAGTTTTTTTTTTAAATATATGTGAAAGTAAATATGTTCTTTGTTACTCAATCACACAAAATACAGAATACACATTAAGAAGTAGCTACTGGCAATGTATTTTTATTTCATTTAATTCTGGAATTCATATAAATCATAAGATCATAATAAGTGAAACAAAATGATTTGTAATAACGAATTTAACAGAAATTTAAAACTTCTAAAACTATGTAGTTTTATCCTAGACTATTAACAATATTGG